>SJYA01001837.1:609056-674859 GCA_006410615.1 Neotragus moschatus | reverse complement strand
GGGAGTTGGTGATGGACAGGGAGGCCTGGCATGCTGCGATTCATGGGGTCACAAAGAGTTGGACACGACTGAGCGACTGAACTGCACTGAACTGATACACACTACTGTATTTAAAATAGATAGCTAGTGGGAAGCTGCTGTATAGCACAGGTTTCTCAGCTTGGTGCTCTGTGATGACTTGGAGGGATGGGATGTGGGGGTGGGCAGTAGCTTCAAAAGGGAGGGGATATATGTATGCACCTGTCTGGTTCACTTCATTGTACAGCTGAGACTAACACAACATTGTAAAGCAATTATATTCCAGTTAAAAAACACTTTCCTTCAACAAATACTTTATAAGCAAAGCTTAAGAAATACGTTGTCTGTCTAAATTTCTTTCAGATGTTTTGCCACATATATTTATAGCAAAATTATAGGCCTTCTCAATTAAATTTACTTTTGGGTAGAATATAAATATGTCCAATTAAAAGTAAGAACTCTATCAAATATGTCAATATAGTTCAAAATACAATTTCAAAATTAAATCTGTTATAATATTTGAGATTTTTTCATTTATTTGCACCCCCTCCTGCTGCCAATTGCTTTTCTAGGGATAAATTTCAATGCCTTTCTCATTACAAACTCAGTTTTCAATAACTCAAAGTGGTAAAAGCTTCAAAAGCTGCAGGGTCTCTTAACATTTTGATTAATATTTTCAATATTGTGAGAACAAAATTCAACCAAAATANAAAATACAATTTCAAAATTAAATCTGTTATAATATTTGAGATTTTTTCATTTATTTGCACCCCCTCCTGCTGCCAATTGCTTTTCTAGGGATAAATTTCAATGCCTTTCTCATTACAAACTCAGTTTTCAATAACTCAAAGTGGTAAAAGCTTCAAAAGCTGCAGGGTCTCTTAACATTTTGATTAATATTTTCAATATTGTGAGAACAAAATTCAACCAAAATATAAAGGACCCTCTTCTAATACCATTGCATGACATTAGGTATATTAACAAAGTAATATTAAAATGCTCATATATTTCTAAAACAATAATGAGTAGCAAATAGAAGATATATATGTATGTACACACATACATATGTGTGGGTTTCCCAGGTGGCTCAGTGGTAAAGAGCCCATCCACCAATGCAGGAGACTTGGGTTTGATCCCTGGGTTGGGAAGATCTCCTGGAGAAGGAACTGGCAACCAACTCCAGTATAGAAATATAAGACTCTTGTCCATTTTTTAACTGAGTTTTTTTTTTTTGTCTTGTTAAGTTGTAGGAGTTCTTTATATATTTTTCATATTAATACCTTATCAGATAAATGATTTGCAAATATTTCCTCCTTCTCTGTGGGTTGTCTTTTCACTCTTTTGATAGTGTCCTTGGATACACAAAAGAAAAGGACATTTTTTGACACATTAGCACGTGTCATTATTATAATGTGCACATTAGTATGTGCACTACAACCAATTCCAAATACATTTCTACTCCATGCTGCTGCTAAGTCACTTCAGTCATTCCGACTCTGCGACCCCATGGACTGCAGCCTACCAGTCTCCTCCATCCATGGGATTTTCCAGTCAAGAGTGCTGGAGTGGGTTGCCATTGCCTTCTCCATTCTACTCCATAGGTTTCTTTATTTAATAATATTGTTTTTATCTCAGTGCAATATTCTACCAAAATTCATATTTGTACTATCACCACAGAAATATTATCTTTAGTGTTCTTTTAAGTGAATCCATAGTAGCATTTACCACCATGTCATACATTTTTCTCTTTAATGGCATGAATTTTATAACTTTTACATTGACTCAATCAAGTAGAGGTGAAAATTCAGCTATTCAGCTATTGTGATTTTCTAGAAGGCAATGGCACGCCACTCCAGTATTCTTGCCTGGAAAATCCCATGGACAGAGGAGCCTGGTGGGCTGCAGTCCCATGGGGTCCCTAAGAGTCGGACACGACTGAGCGACTTCACTTTCACTTCACTTTCATGCATTAGAGAAGGAAATGGAAACCCACTCCAGTGTTCCTGCCTGGAGAATCCCAGGGATGGGGGAGCCTGGTGGGCTGCCATCTATGGGGGATGCACAGAGTCGGACACGACTGAAGTGACTTAGCATTGCTATAAAGCTGTTATCATTTAATGACTGTTTGAAAAGTTCCTGCTCTGCTTACAGAGTGAGCCTATAACTTCATTTTGTTTCTGCACAAGATAATTGACACCTATCACTTCATTTTGTGTCTGCACAATTTTAAATTTTAAAATGAGCAAAATTAATTTGCAATCATCATTTCATCTTAATGAAAAGTCATGCTCTATGAAATGACATGTAAATCCTCCTTTTGTGGCTGCTTACAGACTTCCTCAAATAACTACTGCCTTAATGTATGTGCAGACATTTCTTAGGTCTATTTGTGCCTTTTGGTTCTCACATGGTCAGTGATGTCACTTTGCCCCAGGATGGATAGTTGATATCAACAATTATTTTGTGAAAATAATATATCATCATTTTCCTTGAGAAACTGCAGCAGTACTTTTCTTATTACATATACACTACCATCATTTGAGCCCACTACTCCCAAGAAAATTTATTGTGAAATAAAGCATTGCCAAATAATGGCATAAGTAGATAGACAATTGTATATTTATATCAAGCAATACATAGTAAAACCACTATAGTAAGAGAATTTAGACTACTCTTGATTCACTCTATTTTCTAAGCCTCTATTTTCTCCATATATTTCAAATACATCTAACATAATTTCTGAACTTTCCCACTGACTGTACCAGCTGGCAGCTTACTGGCTCTATGCTTCTTTCAGGCCAGTGCATGATGGTTTTGGCACAACAGGCTGATATTACACCAAATGGCCAGCAGGGGCAGCAGTGTTGAGAGCTTTCACTACAAGTTAAAACTGGAAATACCTTAGCTATCCCTTGGACTTAAGTGTTAGAAGTGTGTTACCTCTGGTTGCCTTAAAGATTCAACAGTGTGTTACAGTAGAAACTATCTTTAGTCATATATGTCCCAGGCTACAAGGCACAAGCTGGATGAATTAAATAGAAGTCCATGAAACTTTCCCTGACTTATTTGAGTACAACATTCAGTAACATTTTGTTTAAATGACAAATCAAGGACAAATACTAAACTAAAAGCATTCTGAAAAAATATACATGAGTCAAAACTGTTCACAGAAAACCAGGACAAGGCTCCCTGACCATAGGGAATGGCCACCTTCCACTGGCGATTCCCCAAGTGATTGTTGGAAGTTACTTCCCCACCAGCAACATAAGAGAGACGCAATGATTCCACTTCCTCACCAACATTTGGCACCATTTGTCTTTTAAGTTTTGACCATTTTGGTATTTATACAAAGGTACTACATTGTGGGTTTGATTTTACTTCCCCTGTTTAATGAAGAGATGAGCACGTGTTTATTGGATATAACCTTTTTTGAGGTGACTGTCCAAACCAACTTGTCTATTGGGTTGTGTATGTATGTGTATTTTTCTTATTGATTTGTAGCAGTTCAAAGAATCTGCCTGCAATGTGGGAGACCCAGGTTCAATCCCTGGGTCAGACAGTGTCCCTGGAAAAGGAAATGGCAACCCTCTCCAGTATTCTTGCCTGGAGAATTTCATGAACAGAGAAGCCTGGCAGGTGACAGTCCNATCTGCATCTCTGAGGTTATTGATATTCCTCCCAGCAATCTTGATTCCAGCTTGTGTTTCTTCCAGTCCAGCATTTCTCATGATGTATTCTGCATATAAGTTAAATAAGCAGGGTGACAATATACAACCTTGACATACTCCTTTTCCTATTTGGAACCAGTCTGTTTTTTCATGTCCATAGTGCTAGCTAATACCTCTAGCATGTAACATAATAATCATTTCATTTTTGTGGTGGGAACAATTAAGATTTGGTTTCTTAGCAACTTTGGAAGTTTATAGTACAATGTTGCTGACTATCATCCCTATCTGTGCATTAGCTCTCTAGGACTCATTTATCTACCAGTTTTAAGGTTTACCCTTAAAACATCTCTCTTCTTCCCCTGAAACCCTACCCCTGGTAGCCACCATTCTGCTTCTATGTTATTGCTGTTATTTAATTGCTAAGTCATGTCCGACTCTTCTGCAACCCCATGGACTATAGCCTGCCAGGCTCCTCTGACCATGGGATTTTCCAGGCGAGAATGCTGGAGTGGTTGCCATTACCTTCTCCAGGGGGTCTCTGCTTCTATGAGTTTCAGCTTTCTTTTTTTTTTTAGTTCTTTCATAACTTTTATTTTCACTCTGTCTTGTNCTGCAACCCCATGGACTATAGCCTGCCAGGCTCCTCTGACCATGGGATTTTCCAGGCGAGAATGCTGGAGTGGTTGCCATTACCTTCTCCAGGGGGTCTCTGCTTCTATGAGTTTCAGCTTTCTTTTTTTTTTTAGTTCTTTCATAACTTTTATTTTCACTCTGTCTTGTCTATTTTTTCTGATTTATTATTTGCCTTTTTATCTGGTACTTGAGTTTCAGCTTTTTAGCTTTTTTTTTCTGCTTCTATGAATTCAGGTTTTTTAGATTTCACAAGTAAGTGATATACAGTATGTCTTTTTCCGCCTGACTTGTCTCAGTTAACACAATGCCCTCGAGTTCCATCCATGTTAACACAAATGGCAGCACTTACTTCTTTCTCATGGCTACGTAATATCTATCTGTCTGTCTGTATCACATCTTCTTTGTCCGTTGATCCATTGATGGACATTTGGCTTGTTTTCATATCTTAGCTATCCTGAAAAATGCTGCAGTGAGTATGGGGGTGCAGATATCTCTTCAGACTCCTGATTTCATTCCCTTTGGATGAATACTAGGAGTGGGATTGCTGGATTATATAGTAGTGTTATTTTTAATTTTTTGAGGAAACTTCATGCTGTTTTCCAAAGTTAAACCCATGTTCTCTATCACCATCCTCAATTACCCTGTATCCTTAGTAGTTTATTGATATCTGGAGCACAAATTGATCAATTTTATAAAGGTGACAGGGTCTCTCACAGACATAGAGAACAGACTTATGGTTGCCAAGGGGGAGGGGGTTGGGGGAGAGAGAGATTGGGAGTTTAGAATCAGTGATGCAAACTGTTATACATAGAATGAATAAACCACAAGGTCCCACTGTATAGCACAGGGAACTGCATTCAACATACTGTGCTAAACTATAATGAGGAAAAATATGAAAAAGAATGTATATTTATGTATATCTTAGGCCCTTTGCTGTACAGCGGAAATTAACACAATACTGTAAATCAACTATACTTCATAAAATTTTAAATAATAATAGAGTCTCACTAGTTGCAGATCCAGGGCTTGAATTCACCTGTTTATGTATTTAATTCAGTATGATTTCCATGACACCCCTCTGTCTCTCCATTGCTAGACGCTCTATTGCTTCTTTCCAAACACATTTCCTCATCTTTTTCTAATGTGATTCATCCAGTCCCTTGTCCTTGTTGTTGAGGTTATAGTAGGTTCTGCCTCTCTGCCCCTGAGCACCCATGTCACTTCACTCAGGTTATTGCAAGCCCAGTCACTGCCTTGTATGGAGCAGAGACAATTGCAAGTTCTAAGAACTTGACATCTACTATCTGCTCCTGCTGCAGACATCTCCCCCTCCTGCTATATCACACCCATGCACACACACACTGCGTGGCCACCACCCAACCTTCCCAACCGCCTAGTAACTGCAGACTGTTTCCTGTTTCCACCCCCTTGTGCCTGACCCTTTCTAGTCCAACTGCCCTCCTTGTTTATTTCCTCAGTTTCTAGGTCAACCTTTAAGAAGCCCATAGTGCCCATCACCAAGCAAACATCAGAATTTAAAAAGAATGGGCCCATAGAATCAGACTTCAGTTTCTGGAAAGATGATATAGACAAGATAGCCTGAAACTTTCAATCTAAAAATGCTAGGTCAAATACAAAAATCACCCTTTTGTGTGCACAAATCAACTCAGAAGATAATGAGGTGAATTTCTAAGACCAGGAACAAAGAAGAAATACAAATCCATTTAGGGCAGGTGGACGCTGAGGCCACCTGTTACCTTCAGGCCCTGACTGATCACAAGTGACTCAGAGCTGCAGACAGTGACTGCAGCCACGAAATTAAAAGACAATGGCTCCTTGGAAGGAAAGCTATGACAAACCCAGACAGTGTATTAAAAAGAGACATCAGTTTGCTGACAAATGTTCCTATCGTCAAATCTGTGGGTTTTCCAGTAGTCACGTATGGATGTGAGAGACGGACCATAAAGAAGGCTGAGCACTGCAGAATTGATGATTTTGAATTGTGGTGTTGGAGAAGACTCTTGAAAGTCCCCTGGACTGCAAGGAGATCAAACGAGTCAATCCTAAAGGAAATCAATCTTGAATATTCATTCGAAGGACTGATTCTGAAGCTGAATCTCTGTACTTTGGCCACCTGATGCAAAGAGCCAACTTACTAGAAAAGATCCTGATGCTGGGAACGATTGAAGGCAGGAGGAGAAGGGAGCCCCGGAGGATGAGATGATTAGACAGTGTCACTGACTCAATGGACATGAATTTGAGTGCACTCTGGGAGATAGTGGAGGACAGAGGAGCCTGACATGCTGCAGTCTGAATGACTGAACAACAGCAATAGAACAGGGAAGGTGACTGACAAAGCTGGGAGCTCTTGCAAAATAGGAAGTCAGGTCACAACCTTCCTCATCCCTGCTCATTGGCTGTGCAGTGCTAAAGCCTCAGGGAAGGTGTCAGTGAGAAAAGACATTGCCCTGGCAGGAGGATTGTGAGGGACATAAAAGGGTGGATGGCTCTCTGCCATTGTGGCCACAGGAAATCTTTCACAAAGGTGGGACATAACTTCATTGCCTTTGCAGCCTGGAAAACCACAAGCCAGGAATTTTCTTCTAGAAATGCACCAGCAGAAGCAAGTGTAATTTCTCTCAGCAGGGTGGAACGCTCAGCCCATTTTGACACCTAAGAGACCACAATCTGAGATTTTATTTTAAAAGCAGGTCAACTCATTGAAATAGTCTTGCTGTGTGGCCTGAACCATGGAAGACCTCATTTGGCTATGGTTGAACATCTTAGGTCTCCTAAAAAATCACAGCCCCTATAGGCAACTGGACACCAAGTTGGAATAGATGTTCTTAATCCTTGCAGTCTAGAAGAATCACCAGTGGCAGTCATCATTTTGCATTCAAGTTTTGATATTTATCTGGGGATCTACAATTCTTTTAAAGCCACACTCGGATCCAGATCTATTTATAACCAGTATTCTGAAAATGAAGTTACATCATTAATGTCTTATTTTAAATGCTTTTACCTATAAGGAAGAAAGGAGCCAAGGAAAACAGGTGGCATGATTTATTCCTATTTCCTTTGTTTTTATTGGAAACCTGAACTCAGAAAGAAAATGTATTGTTTTTGTTACATGGTTATGATTTTGTTATCCTAGTGATTTTATACTTTGCTTCCCATCCCACCCCCCTTTTCACTCGTAAGGAACAGAAGCATCCTCTGTAACATGTTTTGAGCAGATGAAGGAGGGTGATACTGAACAGCATCTGTCTCTGCAAAAGGCCTTGACAGAGAAGTGTGGGAGGGGCTTTGGGGGCCCCATGTGAGTCAGTGGCAATGATGAGTGCTTGGGTACAGCCCGTGTGTCATCGCTAGGGGACTTTAGCTTACAGGAATGGAACAAGAGGAAAAGAGGAACCTAGTCCACTATCTTGCTCCATAAACAAGTGACAGGTGGGAGCCCCCAGACACACATCAGAACCAAATGACAAAATGCCCAAATAGCCGTCAGTGCTCACAAACGGTTCCCAATGGTAGACACACATCAGCAACAACTGGGCCAAAGAGCACTTGGTGCTCAGAAGAGCAGGTAGCCTGGGTGCAAACTGGTGGACTTACCTGGTCTCGGAACTCGTCAGCTCACCCCCATGCATGTTTCCGTTCCACGAAGGAAAGGTGTACATTGACAGTCAGTGCCAAGCAGTGGAGAAACAGGGAAGATCCCCGAAAGAGATGGTTTCGGCAGCTGCCAGGAACATCCCCCGAAGCCCCTCTCTCAGAGCCAGGTAGCCTGAAGCAGCAGCTCCTCACAGCCGTCCTGGGGTGTCATCCTGGCAGCTCTGCTCAGTGAAAACCCCCAGGAGCCAAATACCATGAGAGCGCAGCAGCCCCATGCTGGGAGCCAAAAACTATAAGCAATGGTGGGTCCAAGGACTTCCCTGGTGGTCCAGTGGCTAAGACTCCCAATGCAGGAGGCATGGGGTTTGATCCCTGGTCAAGGAACTAGATCCCACTTGCCGCAACCTAAGATCCTGAGTGCCTCACCAAAGATCCCACATGTGGCAATGAAGGTGCCGCGTGCTACAACTAAAACCTGGTACAGTAAAAAAAAAAAAAAACCAACAACGTAGAAGTTCTGAAGTATAAACATCATTTTAAAACAAAGTGGGTCCAGCTGCTTGGCACTCACAAGCCTATAAAGAGCCAATAAAGAGGCAGTCATGTCTGACTCTGCAACTCCATGGACTATACAATCCATGGAATTCTCCAGGCCAGAATACTGGAGTGGGTAGCCTTTACCTTTCTCCAGGGGATCTTCCCAACCCAGGGATTGAACCCAGGTCTCCCATTGCAGGCGGATTCTTTACCAGCTGAACCACAGGGAAAGCCCAATAAAAAGGCAAGTTTGGTGAAAAGTTTGCTTTCTTTCAGAGGCCAGCAACCTGGGGAGTAAGGAGCTTCTGTCCAAAGGCCAACTTCCACAGCCCCCNGCTAATGAAATTAACGTACTAGAATCCTATTGTATGTTCAAAAAAGAAAAAAAAAGAAAAGAGTAAACAAACCACTCACACCAAAGTTTTAAGGTCCTTAAAATACTATTCCAGTTCAACCTCTCTTTGAGGGTAATTTACCATTTGCAAGACACAGAATTTCTGGCCTCATGGCTCATCATGCATGTATGTCCCTCATAGAACCAGCCTCATAGGATCTACCTGAAGTCCCACCTGCTTCCTGTCTGCCTCCTTGTGGGTCATAAGGAGAGCAAAAGGTTTCTTCCACTCCTAACACCTGAGGCCTCTGCTGTTTCCAGTGTTAGGGTCAGGCATCAGGCTGGAAAATCATAGCTCCTCTCTAAAAAGTTTGATTCAGNCCAGCCTCATAGGATCTACCTGAAGTCCCACCTGCTTCCTGTCTGCCTCCTTGTGGGTCATAAGGAGAGCAAAAGGTTTCTTCCACTCCTAACACCTGAGGCCTCTGCTGTTTCCAGTGTTAGGGTCAGGCATCAGGCTGGAAAATCATAGCTCCTCTCTAAAAAGTTTGATTCAGGATGCAGGATGCCTGGGACTGATGATCAGGGATGATCCAGAGGGATGGTGTGGGGTGGGAGGTGGGGAGAGGGCGTCGGGATTGGGAGCTCATATACACTCATGACTGATTCATGTCAATGTATAGCAAAATGAATACAGTATTGTAAAGCAAAACAAACTAAAAAATAAAAATCTAAATTAAAAAAAAAAGCAGTTTCCAAAAAATAAAGTGTAAGAAGCTTTGTACTGGTTTCCTGGTCTACTGTTACTTTTATTTTGTTTACATCTTTAGCTTTGGACTTGCCAGGATGAGAATATTGTGTTATACACCACCTGTTGACACAAAACTTGGAAACTTATTTCTGCCTTAAGTCCTTAATCCTGCTCCCAGAGCACTCACTTGCTTATTTTTGCTTCTGTTTCACAGTGAAACCACCAAGGGGCAGGATATCCAATGTATGAGCCATCAGAATCTCTATGAAATCATAATGAGTCTTCCTGTTATCCAGAAAGGCATGGAAAGTCACTCCAAGTTACATCATTCTGTTGTGGAAACTCATGCTAGATTGTTTGCTTTTTTGTTTTAGATTTCAAAGCGCCTTTCCCATCTGTTTCCTACTCCTCTCACATAGAGCCGGTCTGAGGGAAAAGAAGTGAGACTATCAGCTCTGGGCCAGAGGTCTGATTGCCTGAAGTGGTACAGAAGAGCTGGTGACAAGCTCCTGTGCTGGTGTTGGTCAGAGCTGGTGTTGGAAGCATCGCTTGGTAGAGAGACATAATCTGCTTCCGGACAGCCAGCTGGGAGTCAGAAGTGTTACATCAACATTCACTGACTTCTGAATCTCATCTCCTACCCTCTCAAAATCTCTCCTCGGGTTAGCTCATCTAATTAAAGAATGAATGTAAGAGTCAAAAAGGTGACTCATAACTTTTCTTCATAAGTTTTTAAACTGTGGCCACACATACATAAAATTTACCATCTTAACCGTTTTTTCAGTGTGCAGATCACCTACATGAAATACATTCACGTTGTTGTGGTCCTGTTGTCACCATCCATCCGTGGAACTCTTTTCATCTTGCAAAACTGCAAGTGTTTACCCATTAAACATTAACTCCCCTCCCTACAACTCATTGGTTTTTGTTTTTGTTTTTAAAATTTTTATTGGAGTATTTACCATGTTGTGTTAGTTTCAGGTGTACAGCAGAGTGAGTCAGTTTTACATATACATATATCCACTCTTTTTAAGCCTCTTTCCCCATATAGGTCGTTACAGAGCATTGAATAGAATCCCCTTTGCTACACAGGAGGTCCTTATACTGAGCAACTTCACTTTCACTTTTCACTTTCATGCACTGGAAAAGGAAATAGCAAACCTCTCCAGTGTTCTTGCCTGGAGAATCTCAGGGACAGGGGAGCCTGGTGGGCTGCCATCTGTAGGGTCACACAGAGCACAGAGTCAGACGTGACTGAAGCGACTTAGCAGCAGCCGGTCGTTATTACTTCTCTATTGCATTTTGCATATAGTGTGTAGGCGGTGATCCCAATCTTCCAATTTGTCCCTCTCCTCCTCCTTGCCCACCAGGAACCATAAATTTATTTTCTACATCGGAAACTCTATTTCTGTTTTGCAAATAAGTTTATTTGCAGCCTTTTTTAAAAAGATTCCACAGATAAGTGATATCGTATGGTATTTGTCTTTCTGTGTCTGACATGTCACTCAGTATGACAACCTCTAGGTCTAGCCATGTTGCTGCAAAATGGCACTATTTTGTTCTTTTACCCTCAGAACGGGAGAAAATATTTGCAAATGAAGCAACCGACAAGGGATTAATCTCCAAAACATAAAAACAGCTTATGTAGCTCAATAGCAAATAACACAACCCAATCAAAAAATGGGCAGATGCTCTAAATAGACATATCTCCAAAGAAGACATACAGATGGCTAAAAAGCACATGTAAAGATGCTCAACGTCACTAATTATTAGAGAAATGCACATCAAAACTGCAATGAGGTATCACCTCACACTGATCAGAATTGCTATCATCAAAAAGCGGCTCACTAGGGACCTCCCTGGTGGTCCTTGCCATGCAGGGGACACGGGTTTGATCTGGTCAGGGAGCTGAGATCCTGCATGCCCTGGAGCAGCTAAGCCCATGTGCCACAACTAGAGAGTCCGTGTGCCACAACAAAAGATCCCTCATGATGCAATGAAGATCCTACATGCCACAACTAAGTCCTGAAGCAGTCAAATAAATTAAGCACATACATTTTTAAAAGGAACTTAGTTTTTAGTGCTGTCTATGGGGTCGCACAGAGTCGGACACGATTGAAGCGACTTAGCAGCAGCAGCAGCAGACAAAAGAGAGGTTGGTCCCCACCCTTTTCCTTTACATATGATTGCCACTCGTCTTTTGATGGTATCTCCTTTGGTTTGACCACACTATGCTTCCGTGCTTATTTCAAGCTCATAGAAATATTGTTAGCTGGAGTCAGACATAGTGATTTACATGTGTGTGTGTGCTCAGTCATTCAGTTGTGTCCAGCTCTGGGACCCTGTGAACTGCAGCCTACCAAACACCTCTGTCCGTGGGATTTTCCAGGCAAGAATACTGGAGTGGGTTGCCATTTCCTCCTCCAAGGGGATCTTTCCTGGGTTTACTTGGGACAGCCACCTAAATACAACTCATGGTGGTTTTTTTTTTTTGAAGGATTTATAAGTGATTTACTTTTTTTCCAGAAAAATTACATTCTTTAAATAACTAAGTTCTATACATACAAAGTACTCGTTCTTCATCTAGCTTTGATTTACGTCTTAGGAATTTCAGATTTTCCAGATGTCTACTGCAGGGTGCTGGTATTTCTAATCTCCCAATAGCCAATGTTTAGTGTCATCTAAAGAGGGCATCTAATCCCTAAATTTACTGTGAAAGTCATGACTTCCATGCATGTGGCTTGGGAAGGAAGACAAAGGAAATTTGAAATAGTAAGGCATTTCCAGTCACTGTTATTATATGTTTAGAGCTTTCAGGTTGCTGAGTGCTTTTATTTCATGTATAGTCATATTTTGTCATCTCTACAAACTCTATTTTCACCCCATTATTCAGAAATGCAGAACATAAGTCTGAAAGAGAAAACTTAGCAAAAATCATGCAAATAATCAGGGTCCCTGTCCCCAATTGTCCCCAAAAGGGAGAAGTTCTTGAACTTGTAGAAATCCTAAACTGAGTACTGTAACTGCTTCCTTGAAAATTAGTAATCCCATGGACAAACTAACCAGTTGAATTTTGGCTACTATTTTAATTTGGTTGGGGGAGATTCAAATCTAAATTTCTCATCTCAGCTTCATTTACTTGGGTCTTTGAATGATTGCCATCTTGAAAATTTGCTTAAATATTCTCATTTCTTGTCTCACTTATTCTCTTACCATAACGAGGTGTATATCGTCTTCACCTTCATTCCTCTTCATAAATTTCACTGCTCACTGGTCAGTCATAGAAAACTGATGTTCCATTTCCTCTTAAATGGTCCTAGTGCCTCTCAGATTCTCTTCAGCTTACCCTCATCTTTCTGCATTTCTGGCACCGAAGTAAATAAAGGTACCTATATTAAAGTGGCAAAAAATCTCACTCTGTCCTTGCTCATTCTGTCCTTGTTCCTCTTCAGATTTTCCTCCATCCCTCAATGCAAAGAAATAGAGGAAAACAATAGAATGGGAAAGACTAGAGATCTCTTCAAGAAAATTAGAAANGTTGCCGTCTATGGGGTCACACAGAGTCGGACACGACTGAAGCGACTTAGCAGCAGCAGCAGCAGCTGGGTCTTAGTTATGGCACAAAGGATCTTCTGTTTTCATTGCAGCATGTGAAATCTAGCTCCCTACCAGGGCGCCAAACCTGGGTACCCTGCAATGGGGACCTGGAGTCTTAGCTACTCGACCACCATGGAAATCCCAGACAGTATTACTGAGCATCTATTTTGTGCCAGATATTTTTTCTAGATGCTGGGAATATGACGACAAGTTAGACAGATGCCTGTTCTCAATAGAGCTTAGATTTTAATGAGTGGCTGAATGACTAAATTAATATTATAATAGTTAATATCTAAACCCATTGTGTTGTTTGAGCTGGCAGATCACCTCCTTGACCCCACATCCATGTTTATGGGGCCTGTCATGAAGGTCACTGTAGGAGGAAGACAGCTTTTGTTTAATAATTAAACAGGACTAGGGCATTAGTGGAAAAGCAATGGCACCCCACTCCAGTACTCTTGCCTGGGAAATCTCATGGACAGAGGAGCCTGGTAGGCTGCAGTCCATGGGGTTGCGAAGAGTCGGACACGACTAAGCGACTTCACTTTCACTTTTCACTTTCATGTACTGGAGAAGGAAATGGCAACCCAGTCCAGTGTTCTTGCCTGGAGAATCCCAGGAACGGGGGAGCCTGGTGGGCTGCCGTCTATGGGGTCGCACAGAGTCGGACACGACTGAAGT
The DNA here is from genome assembly GCA_006410615.1 of Neotragus moschatus. Taxonomy (NCBI): domain Eukaryota; kingdom Metazoa; phylum Chordata; class Mammalia; order Artiodactyla; family Bovidae; genus Neotragus; species Neotragus moschatus. The sequence goes on along the minus strand of SJYA01001837.1, from coordinate 661,025 downwards.
GACTTAGCAGCAGCAGCAGGGCACTAGGAGGACTTCTCAGGTAAAGAACGCACCTGCCAATGCAGGAGACTAAAGAGATATGGATTCAGTCCCTGGATCTGGGAGAGCTCCTGAAGGAGGACATGGCACCCCTCTCCAGTATTCTTGCCTGGGCAATCCCACAGACAGAGGAGCCTGGTGGGCTAGAGTCCATGGGGGTCACAAAGAGCTGGACATGACTGAAGCAACTTAGCACACAGCACGGAGCATTAGGAAAAATGACCTGGCAGCAGGTAGCTTTGGGTCAAGATCCTCAATATTAAGCAAAGAGGAACTGATGATAAAGAAATAGGGTAAGCAAGTACCACTCAGGGACTTCCCTGGCGGTTTAGTGATGAAGACTCTGCAGTCCCAATGCAGGGGGCATGGGTTCCATCCCTGGGCAGGGAACTGAAATCCCACATGCGATAGTGTGTGGCCTAAAAAAATAAAAATAAATACCACTCGGATAGAGTTAACCTGAAACTGACTGGAGCCTACAGCACAGTGAAGCTTTCTTCCTTGTTCTGGGTACAGAATGAGCCACAAAACAAGAGCTCAATTACTGTTAGTTACCTTCTCCATTTTCACCATTAGCTTCCTGTCTTTTCCCTAACTATGTTTTTGTGCAGCCTAAAAGTAGAGAATTATATTTTATTTGGTGGACCTACTGGGGACTTAAACCTGGGAGACAGCCTCTCAGATAGCTCTGAGACAAAGGGAGGAGCCAGGAAATACCAAAATTAGGGGGGAAAGCAAACAAACAACCCGCCCCAAAGCAAGCAGTTGGAACATGAAAACATTACTGCTAATTAAAGAAACACCAAACATAACCAGTTAATGAATTTAGCTCATTTCTGTGTGTGGAAAGATGCAAGAGACTAGACTCACTGAAATCATTCCTTTGTTATGTACCTTAGCTATTCAGGGGGCCAGGATCCTGCTTTTCTCCATCCTGAATCCCATCAGGGTGCACAGTGAGGGTGAGGGGGCTGGCCGCAGAGACTGAAGCCTTGATGGCTGCAACATCCTTTGTTTACTGATTTGACAGATGACATTCCTCATCCACAGAAGCTGAGGTTTCTACTTTCCTTGAGCCGCCCCTGGACTACAGGACTGTCATTCAATCACCAGCAAAGGTCTGAGCTAATGGAACAGGCAACCAGGTTCTCAGGTATCCACCAGCCTCTGAATAGCCCCTTCAACAGCCAAGACCTACTACTGCATCCCAGACTCCTCTAGGGATGCAGAGGCATGTAAAGAAGAACACTCATAGAGGGGACCTGAATCCCCTACCCCAGGGAGTCGCTGTTGCAGGTTGATACAAATTTGCAACTTCTCTCCGGAAGCTGAAAGGAGATCCTATTGGAAAGGCTCATGGATTGACATGGGTGTGACTCACCAATAGAGGGGAATGTGCAAGCATTGGGAACATCAGTTCCTTTGCAGTAATTTCTTCACCTTTCATCATTGTCTTTTCCAAATGGACGGCCAAGATATTTTGAAAAAAATTGCTGAGCCCTTCCAACTTCCACCTCTGGCTACATTTTATCTAACTTAATAAAAGCGTCAGCAAACAGGAGTTGGAGTGGCCATGACACACTTCCTGATCTGTACAGATCTCATACAGAGTTTGTTGTTCACAGGCTGTTTCTCACTCAGGAGCAGACCAGTGGGGAGCAGGAGGTCAGGAGGAGAAAGGCGAGAAGGAAAGACACACCTCTTGAAATAAATTCAGACAATTAAAATTCCACCTCATGGGCACCAACATCAGGAAAGATTTCAAAGGGAGAAATAATCTTGGACTAAGACACCTTGACACAGCCTCTGAAGTCAAGGTCTCTGGAAAAACTCAGCCAGGAAAAGTTCTGTATATGGCATCACTGCTTTTGGCAGAGAACTCAAAAATTGAAATGAAATGCAATCAGGCAACTTCTAAGCAATTTCAAGTAAGTACAGTCATAATTCATCTTTAGTCAAACAATGTGAGATCTTAATAAGAGCAACAGGAAAAGTTCTAGAAGGAAAGAACACTTCTGATTTCCATTGTTCTGCAAACACTCCCTCCCATGCAGTGACTCCCCCACCCCCAACCCCACGGTTACTAAGTGGGAGTCTGGTTTCTGAAACAGGAGAAAAGGTAAACCATATTCTTTTATTCCGTAGTGGAGATTCTTATGTACATAATTCTTATGTAATGCCGGGCAGATAATATGCAAAGTGCAGTTGCTGGTGTGATTTTGCAGAATTTGTGTGTTCTTAGCCTCCCACCCAAGTAGCTGGAAAACATCCATGTGAGGATACAATGTTTATGGGGGCCTCAGCTCTCTACTTGGCTTTGAGATGGGTATTTAACCTCTTATGCAAGGTATTTAACCTCTTTCTGTTTCATCTGCAAAATGGAACGGGGCTGGTGGTTCTGAAGCTATTTATACAAACCTCAGTGGTGCTATCAAGATATATAAACTGCTCCTAAAGTGCCGTGTCATCCATAGAAATTTTGTTACACACGCAGTAATAACAACTGTTATCTTCACCATCTACAAGTCCTGATTGTGACCCAAACTTGATTAGACTAATCAATGTCTTTACATAGGCTTCTCCCACTCTTAAGAGTTCTAGAATTCTATATTAGCATAGATATAGGATCCCAAATGGAGAAGGAAATGGCAACCCACTCCAGTAATCTTGCCTGGGGAATTTCACGGACAGAGGAGTCTGGCAGGCTACAGTCCATGGGGTTGCAGAGTCAGGCATGACTGAGCAACTGTCACTCACTCAGGATCCCAAATACCAGTGTTTTGGGTGAACAATAAATCTTAGGAGAAAAACAGTATAGAAGAAGCTTTGGTTGGTTTTCTTTTTTTAATTTTATTTTGAATAATGACAGACTCACAAGAAGTTATAAAAGACCTGCAGAGAGGTCCCTAACACCCTGCACCCAGCTCCTCACAGCTTCTCCCAATTGTAATATCATATATAATTAAAGCAGACTATCAAAACCAGGAAACTGACATTGGCACAATACCATTCATCAGAAACTATTAACAACATTCAGACCTTACCGGGATTCGAATCCCCGTTTGTAAAACAATGTGAACATAGCTAGAGGTAACCTGAATCACTGGCAAGAAATTTTTTCTCGGAGGTAACCTGATACAGGGAATTTGAGTTTGCTGCCATCAGACTCAGATATTATGGGCAAATTATTTGTCATTGAGCCTCAGTTTGTTCATCCATAAAATAGGAATAATAATACCACCCAAGTAAGTTGTTATGAGGGGAACTCCAAATATAATTGTATCCTTGGTTCCCTCAGGAGACCTGACCCTTCACTCACAGGATGTTGCAGGAGTCCCAGGTAAAGTAAAATTACCTAGTTCTCTATTATTATTTTGCTCAGGCTAGTCCTGTCTCTTAGAATCAATATCCCTGACAAAGGCACATCCTCAAAACATATGAAGGGAGAAGTTTCAGCTCTGGGATAGACTTCATGTCTCCTTTCTTAGAAGCAGCACCCCCGTCCCACACCGCCCCCCGCACCCAGCCCCCTGTGCCCAGCCCAAGACAGTGACTTGAAAACTTTGAGACTGCCCAACTGCAACAGCCATCCTCCACCCAGCAAGCTCGCTGGCCTGGACTCTGTACACCTGTGGGCAGGAACCCAAGCTGGGCTTGGGACAGACTTATCCTGAGGGTCCTCTCACATGCTCCTCTCTCCTGGCTCTGATGTGGACTCTGGAATTACCCTAAGGCTTTGACACTGGAAGTCAGGAGGAGGAGGCATCAGGCAGTCCCTAATTGTGGGTTGTTTTTTTTTTCCACCTTCTTGACTACCCCCAACCCTGTGCAGGTGCCCAGTTTGCACTAATTGAGGCATTGGTCCTTGGGGTGCGAATAACACACACAAGGGCTTCCCCTGCTCCTGGGTTTTATTGTATCTCACAAGGATTGTCTATAATAAGCCAACTGGGCAAGCGCCATCCTTCATTCTCTTTTTGGTACAGTGCCTGCCATGCCTTAATGCCCAATTAATAAAATTACAGTAATAACCCTCCTCTGGCCTACTGTTCTGCAGGCAACACTGGGCCTCTGGTGAGCCTGTGTGAATCTCCCCAGAGCAGAAGTCCCGGACAGAGGCCCCAGGGTCCCCACAGTGCTGGTTGTGAGATGGGGTGGAGAGGGTCAGGGGATATGAGAGTTGTATGGAGGAAGGCACCCAGACAAAAGCAAGTTCTGGAAAGGAAGTTGGGATGGGAGGTGAGAGCACATCCTGAACTTTTTGCGGAGTGCTTCAACCCACGCCAGAATGACTGTCTTATTGGAACCTTGGAGCTATGTGCTAAGGACAAATTCCTTAAACCTCCTTAGGCTCGATTTTTCCCATCTGTAAATGGGGACTACAATACCTACCTCTGAGATCATATATTATGAAGACAAAAATGAGAAGTAAAAAGCACTTAATAAATGTAAATTTCCTCCCCAACCTAACCTTCAACCTGGAGATGTTCACGGTCAACGCTTAGGCACTGAGGGCCGCCTGCTGCGCACATGGCCTGGAGCTTTCTGTGCCTGCAGACCATGGACGTTGGGTGTGGAATCTCCCCTAGGGTTCCTGGGTGGATTGAGACAGAAGAGCTGCACAGAGGCGCGATCCTGCAGAAACCAAGCTAAGTCACAGGGGAGACCCGGAGGGCCATCAGCTAACCAAGTGCGAGAGTACAGGCCTGAAAGGCGGGTGTAGTTACTCCCAAGCGGCAGGGCGGTGTGGACGCCAAGGTCGCGTCCACGGCCCCTCGAGGTCGGCGGGAGCGCAGGGTGGACCCAAGGGGGTGGCAACGCGGGCGGGCGGGTAGGCGCGCGTCCGCCAGGTGGCACCATGGCCCCGGGCCTGGGCGCCTCGGCGGGCGGGGGGCGCGAAGGGGTTAAAGTGGCGGCGGCGGCGGCGCGGTGGCGGCTCTCTTCGGGAAAACCCACCGGGGCGCGCGGAGGCGGGAGCGGCCGTGGGCTGCGGGGCCCGGCGCCGCGCCGGGCGGGGGCGCGGCCAATCGAGCGGCGGGGCCCGGCGCGCGCGGAGCCAGGCGACATGGAGGGAGGCGCGGCGGCCGACCGCCCGTGACGCGCCGCTCCGAGCCGGTGATCGGCCAGCCCGCGCCGCCCGGGGCCCTGCGGCGCGGAGATGAGCAGGTCGGCGGCGCTCCTGCTCTGCCTCCTGGGCTGCCACGTCTGGAAGGCGGTGACCAAGACGCTGCGGGAGCCTGGCGCCAGAGCCCAAGGTCTGTAGGCGGCGGGGCCCGAGAGGCTCGAGGGCCGGCGGTGGCGGCGGGCTTTGTGTCGGCCGCGGGCCTGCGGCAGAGGCGGCGGGGCTCCCGGGCCGCATTGTGTCCCCGCGGCGGCCGGAACCCGAACCCGAGCCGCCGCTACCGGGCCCGCAGCCCAGTGCCGCGCTCCCGACGGGGGCGGCGCCGCCCGGGGAAGCCGCGATGCCCGGGCAGATGCTCCCGTGGGGCTGCGGGCCGCCGGGAATGCGGGTGGCATCCGCTGCAGGCGCCTTGGGTGGCAGGTTTGGATGCAGCCGAGGATCCTTTATGCACGACGCGGACACGCGGCTCCATCTCCTCCTTCGCCCGGGCGAGAGCCGTCGCCCCCCGGTAGCCATCGCCCGCTCCCCACCTCCGGGCTCGGGTGCTCGAAGCCCGGTCACGAAGGCTGCGCTCGGCTCTTTTGTTGAAGCGGCTGACGGGGTGGCCGCCGCCCCTGGGGTGCCCCCTGCGCCCCCCGGTCACTGCCCGCCTCCAGCCTGCTGCAGTTTGGGAAAGTTTCGGGGTCTCCTCCCCGTCCTTATCCCAGGCCTTAAGGGATTTGCTGGATAGCCCAGGAATCATCCCTGGAAGGGGAGACAGAATTGGAACTGGGAGGCCCTAATCAATTTGTTGTTGTTGTTGTTGTTACTTTAAATCATTTCCAGGGCTCCTGCCTTTTGTCTATCTTTGGCCTTTGCCAATGTGCTTTCCAGCCCTGGGAGGAATGTGATCTTCTCTGAGAATGGCCACAAGCCTGTCTTTTGTTTTCAAAATAAGAATATATTTGTGGGGGACGCCTGAAGCTTCTTTTGCACCCGTTTGTGGGGTCTAAATTGAATGCTTCTCTGTTGCCTGGCGTTTCAAAATCGTGAGTGAGGCCGCCCCAGGTAAACGTCTGGCATACACCCAGGACACGGATACTGGGCCTCGCCGGCCTCTCAGGTCCACCTGGAGGGTTTCCCTGCAGCTCTGTAGCCCCCCACCCCCGCCCTGACTCTCAGACTCCTCGCCTTGAGGTGTCCTTTCCTCCAGGAAGGTGTGTGTTCTGTGAAGTCTGCCTTGCAGACTGACTGCACCGCGAGCGTTCCATCCTCCTGCTGGATCTTACCTTTCCCTCTTTCCGAGCCCAGGAGTGCCTGGGTGCAGAGAACCCTGGTGGATTTCCACCTCTGATGTTCCCATAGGGAAAGGAGGTGCTCCCCACAGTCCACTGGGTTTAGTTTGTTTCCTACATGTTGAGTTAAAGGTTTTCCTATTCATCACCTGCGACATTATTCGCTGGCATCTCTTTCATGAACTGCTTTTTCTATAGCTGTGCTGGAATAGGACCATTCTGAATTGTGTATAAATTTAGTCATGTTTTTCAGGGAAGGGGGACATTGATAAGGTACAGAAAAGACTCATGTATCTCTTCGTGTAGGAAATAAATGTTTAGGACATTAGCTCATCAGTGTTGAATTGCAGCCTTCTTCATTAATACCCTACTGATGTTTGAATCAGCTATTTCAATGAATATGATATTTGTGTTTCAACAAGGCCATTAATTCCAAGGAGTGGGTGGAATTTTTTTGTTTTGCACTTGAAATAGGAATATGGAAATAGTAAGTTCATGTACGTATGAAATAGGGGAAGGTATAGCCTTAACTAGAACAAAAAAGATCTACTAGGTTTAGGTCTAAGACCACATTTTGCAAAGATATTGCTGCTGAAGATCTTACCTGGTAACTGAAGTCTCAAAAATGGAATATTCTGTGCAGTGGGTGAGAAATGCTCAATCTGGGAGATATTTATGCACAGCTAGGAGTACCTTGGGCACCCAAGTGGCACGAGTGGTAAAGAACCCATCTGCCATTACAGGAGACATAAAGAGATGTGTGTTTGATCCCTGGGTTGGGAAGATCCCCTGGAGAAGGAAATGGCAACCCACTCCAGTATTCTTGCCTGGGGAATCATGGACAGAGGAGCCTGGTGGGCTATAGTCAATGGGGTTGCAAAGAGCTGGACATGATTTATCGACTAAACAATAACTAAGGTACTAAGGAATCCCTTAGTATGTGGTATGGTTGAAGTGGGAGATCCAAGTATCTTGGAATATTTTTCCCCAGGATTACTTCCTTGACTGTGTAGGATGGCTTTTTAAAAAGTTGAGCCCAGGAGCTCAGCCATGACACAGGATCTCACTAGCTGGCATCTGGATTTTGAGCTCATACCATTTTCCAGGTAACGGGGCAATTGCTCCTTTGATATTAGAAGGGCACCTTCATCTAGCTGAGTTCTTCAGAGGGTCTTGACACTTACATCTTGTAACATAGTTTTTAAATTCATGTCTTCTCTGCTCTCTGGGACCACATACACAATGAAAAGGAATAATCCCTCTGATTTCACTTTGTGTTTTCCACAGCAGGTTGTAAATGGTTTAGCACAGAGCTGGTGCTCAGGTACTGTCGAAAGGGTAAAAAATTGAAGATGACTAGCGCTGCATTTGGAGAAGGCAATGGCAGCCCACTCCAGTACTCTTGCCTGGAAAATCCCATGGATGGAGGAGCCTGGTGGGCTGCAGTCCATGGGGTCGCAAAGAGTCAGACATGACTGAGCGACTTCACTTTCACTTTTCACTTTCATGCATTGGAGAAGGAAATGGCAACCCACTCCAGTGTTCTTGCCTGGAGAATCCCAGGGACAGGGGAGCCTGGTGGGCTGCCGTCTATGGGGTTGCATAGAGTCGAACACAACTGACGCGACTTAGCAGCAGCAGCAGCACTGCGTTGGCCAAAAAGTTCGCTAAGGTGTTTCCATTCCATCTTATGAAAGACCCAAATTAAGTTTTTGGCCAACCCAATACATGTACTATAGGGCACCATGCATGCATTTTAAGGGGAAAAAAACCTTCAATATTTGCCTTCCTGGAAACCTAATTTGTAAGAGTTTTGCTTTTACTGTAATGGAAACTATTCCATGAATCGTACTTGGGGATTTTGTTTGTTTGTTTTGTCTTCAAAAGCTAGACTTGCAGTATCTTAGTTCCTCCAATTAGGGATTGAACCCACGCCCTTGGCAGTGGAAGCTCAGAGTCTTGACCATTGGACCGCCAGGGAAGTCCCTGTGAATCATGCTTTGAACTTGCATTGTGTTCACACAGATGTGATGTACCAACCAAGTTTAGATTAGGAAAAACTAGAGATCTTGAGCACACAAATCATAGACCAGAATATTCCCATTATAGTCCTGGGGCTAAATAACACCTTTATTAAATGAACCTCTGTTCTGTCATCTGAGGAAACTAACATCTGCAGAATTTCTTGGCATCACTTCGCTCTTTATATATTCAAGATAAAATTTAAGGTTTGGCTCTTCCTACTGTAGCTGCTTTGAATCAGCAAAGGAGCTTCAAAGGCAATGGTTCGCTGTCACCATGAGGCTTGGCTTTGCTGATTATGTATTTGAACTAGCTGCAGAATATGATTGCATGTTTTTATGAAGTGTTTTCATCTAAGTTGCCCTAAAGTGTTTACAGTATCTAATTTTTTTCTGGGAATTTTACAGAAATGGTTATTCACAAGCATCCACGCATTCGGACTCTCTCCCCCTCTTACACAACTGTACACTGAGACTGACTTGATGGGGGCTGGGGGCTCAGGGTCAGGCCACTTGAAGAACCATAAGCTGTGCAGACATGGCCCACAGAGATGTATCTGTGAACCCCAGCACTCTCTTTATGGGACTTCCCAGGTGGTGCTAGTGGTAAAGAATCCACCTGCCAATGCAGAAGATATCAGAAACGCAGGTTCACTCCCTGGGTCAGAAAGATCTCCTGGAGGGGCAAATGGCGTCCCACTTTAGTATTCTTGCCTGGAAGATTTCATGGACAGAGGGGCCTGGTGGACTATAGTCCAAGGGGCTATAAAGAGTTGGACATAACTGAGCGTGCACACACACACACACACACACACAGAAAATTCTCTTTATATGACAAAAGAAAAGTCAGAGCTAGGTTGCCGTTCACTGTCTAACAGTAAGGTATTTTGTAATGATGTGCGAACTTTTTGTTCATCTCAGCAAAGCTACAGTCTGTCATAACAACTGAGATGAATGGTTGCCTCTCTCTCTTCTCTGCAAGAGATCTGTTCTCAGCCAAATTCAAATTTCTGTTGTTAGAACANCCGTTCACTGTCTAATAGTAAGGTATTTTGTAATGATGTGCGAACTTTTTGTTCATCTCAGCAAAGCTACAGTCTGTCATAACAACTGAGATGAATGGTTGCCTCTCTCTCTTCTCTGCAAGAGATCTGTTCTCAGCCAAATTCAAATTTCTGTTGTTAGAACATCATGATCAGTTGAAAGACCAGGAAGGGATGAAAACTATCAGGAGGTTCATCCAACAAGCGTGACTTATGCTGACAGTATATTAAGAGCATAACATCTAAATAAAACCCATGTAAATAGGCTCACATCCTGGGAAACTGTGGGACTTGAACTTGCCAAGCCTGCCAGGCTTCCTTGCAAGCCAGGTGTGGGCATGCTGTGCAGAAGCAAGTGCACTGTGGAGAATTTCTGGCAAAGTCTTTGAAATGACTTGAAGAATTCTTTTTGTATCCTGTTTGTACTTGGTAACTTACAACTTATTAACTTAAAAAATCTAACCGAGAGAAAGAAACCATTGGATGAATTCCTGAACTAACAGCTTGCAAATGAAAGTACTTTCTAAGTTTTAATCAAGCCTTCATTTTTAAACAAATTACTGATATCTCTGTAAATCTAACAGTTTATCTTTACTATTTTTGGCAAACACTGTGCTGTGCTTAGTCACTCAATCGTATCCAGTTCTTTGTAACCCCATGGACCGTAGCCCGCCAGGCTCCTCTGTCCGAGGGAATTCTCTAGGCAAGAATACTGGAGTGGGTAGCCTATCGCTCCTCCAGGGGAACTTCCTGACCCAGTAATCAAACTGGAGTCTCTTGCATTGCAGATGGATTCCTTACCAGCTGAGCCACCAGGGAAGGCCTGCTAATTTAGTGGTTTTAGTAAATGCTACTTACTAAAAAAGCACAGGGAAATAAGTTAAACAGACAACAGACATATATAATACTGTATGTGGAAGGAGAATTGGATGCAAAAGTTTTCATCCATTAGATTTCAGAAGTCCAATTGGAAGAATTCGTCCTGTGATAACACATATTCTCCAATAATGCTTTTATAGTTTGATCAAGTTATAGAGTAATATTGTAAACAAGTCATTTTTATTTGATTTCACCAGATATGACTTTAGGACTTTTTATTTATTTTTTTTTGCCTGAGCTGGGTCTTTGTTGCCACATGTGGGCTTTCTCTAGTAGTAGTGAGCAGGGACTACTCTCTAGTTGCCGTGCGTGGGCTCCTCATTGCAGTGGCTTCTCTTGCTGCAGGGCATGGGCTCTAGGCACGCGGGCTCAGTAGTCGTGGTACATGGGTTTAGTTGCCCTGCTGCACGTGGAATCCTCTGGACCATGGATCGAACCTGCTGTGTCCCCTGCATTGGCAGGTGGATTCCCACCCGCTCTACCATCAGGGAAGTTCCTACTTCAGGACTTTCAAAGACCACAGCCCTGGCTAAATTATTCAGTTCCAACAAACATGGAAATGAGTGTACTTTAAAAGTATTTTTAAAATTAAGCTTCAGCACCCTAAATAGACCGATTCATTGCATGAAAATAATCGTTCTTAAATTCTGCTGTGTGACCCCAAGCCACCCACTTTAGAAAGGGTTTCATAGTGCGTTCCCTAAAAATTAACAGTTCAGTCTGCATATTTAAGATGACTCCACCTTCCGCTGATCAAGTCTCTGAAATGATTTGCCAGCTCCTCTTCTCAGTAAAAGTGAAGCTCCAAATGTTTGCTCTTTCTTCTTTCCTTTACCCCTTGAAGGATCTATTAACCCATAGAGATTCCACTAATTAAAACCTATTTGTGGATGATTCCAGATTTTCTCTCTCTTGCCTTGACCTGGTGTCTTTGCTCTGTTTCTTTCTGTCCAACAAGCTACTGGACATCTCTAATCAGCGCACGGTGTTGACAAACTCTCCTTCTCTAATTCACCTTGCCTTAACATAGCAGCTTATCTATTAACTGGACTCAAATCTGGGTGTGCCCTTAGACCCTTTCTCTACTTTAGAAGCTGTTCAGTTGGTCATCATAAGGGTGCATCTGTAGAGCACAATTATATAGATGTCTTTAGATCCTGGTAGATGGGTTCATGCAGTGTCAGAAGGATCTTTGAGGTCAAGTTTATATTCTTCTTCTGAAGAGAAGGAAACCCAGTCTGAAAGTGAAGGGACTCTCAGATAATGGTGTTCTCTAGCCACACAGACCCTGTGGAAGATGAAGTCATGGCCCTCAAAGATGCCCACGTCCTGCTCCCTGAAACCTGTGAATACCATAGTACTTTACATGGCAGGAGGGATTGGCAGAGCTAATGCAGTTAAGGATCTTCGATGGGGAGATGATTCTGGATCCTGCTTATAAAAGGGAGGCAGGAAGGTCAGAGTCAGGGAAGGATACCTAACAACAGAATCAGAGGGTCAGAGAGACAATGAAGATGCTTCACGGCTATGAAGACAGGAAGGGCCAAGTGCCAAGGAATGCAGGCGGCCCCTGGAGGAGGGAAAAGGTGAGGAAAAGGATTCTCCCCTCAGGCTCCCAGAAGGAATGCTGCCTTGCTGACAGCTTCACTTTTGCTCAGTGATGCTAATCTGAGGTTTCTGACCTCCAGAACCATAAGGTGGTAGATTCATGTTGTTTTAAGCTGCTAAGTTGTGGTCCCTTGCTAAAGTGGTGTAATAGAAAACCAATACAGTACTTGCCTGGTGATCCAGTGGCTAAGACTCTGTGCTCCCAATGCAAGGGGCCGAGGTTCCATCCCTGGTTGGGGAACTAGATCCCACACGCCACAACTAAGAGTCTGCATGCCACAAATAAAGAACTTGTGTGATGCAACTGAGACCTGGCACAGCCAAATAAATACATAAATATTAAAATAAAAATAAAGAAAACCAATACAGGCGTTGACCCCCAAGGACTATGAGAAGAGATGCACCCATACACCCAGGGTGATTGTTCAGTGTGGACCACTTTGGGGGTCAAGCTGTTGATGATAACATTTGGAGACAGGTCTGGAGCTTTTATGCATCTATTTAACAAGATTATACCAAATTGGAACATTGCTGGGGATCACTGGGGGAAATCTTAAGGGCCTCACCACCACCAAAATAACTCATGTCTTTCCGAAGGAGCTCAGTGAACTATGACATTTGTTTGCTAGCAAGATCCTGCCTCATGTTCAGGCATCATTCTTGCCTTCCCTTCTCAGCTCATCAGCAGTCATTCACTCACCTCTCTGCGTTCTCCCTCCCAGGCCTCTCTTTGCCCTCATAAATACTTGTGCAAAGTAGTCTGTCTTTCTGGAGAAGGCAATGGCACCCCACTCTAGTACTCTTGCCTAGAAAATCCCATGGACAGAGGAGCCTCGTAGGCTACAGTTCATGGGGTTGCAAAGAGTGAGACACGACTGAGCGACTTCCCTTTCACTTTCAGTGTGTCTTTCTGTGGTAATCCATTCTTTCAACCCAAGCTCTCTCCATGTGACCCTCTACAAACACCGTTTTATTCATGTTTCTCTCCTGCAGAAAAACTTAACTCTTTCTGTTGCCCAAAGTATGGAGTCTAAATTATGACATCTGGCCTTTCCTCACGTGTCTGTTCCAAGTTTATCTCCTGTTCTTTGCCAGGTTAAATCATCGCCTCCGGCTAGAATGTTCCATTGTCATCCCCTGGGTACTGGTTGTATATCTTCACTTTCTTCACTCACAGCCATGCTCCTCTTTTTCGTCCTTAAAATCCTAAAGTAGACGTTGAGCGTCTACTGNTCCAAGTTTATCTCCTGTTCTTTGCCAGGTTAAATCATCGCCTCCGGCTAGAATGTTCCATTGTCATCCCCTGGGTACTGGTTGTATATCTTCACTTTCTTCACTCACAGCCATGCTCCTCTTTTTCGTCCTTAAAATCCTAAAGTAGACGTTGAGCGTCTACTGTATGAAGTGTGTGTGCTCAGTTGCTAAGTCATGTCCGACTCTTTGTAACCCCATGGACTGTAGCCCACCAGGCTCCTCTGTCTGTGGGACTTCCCAGGCAAGAACACTGGAGTCGGTTGCTATTTCCTTCTCCAGGGTATCTTCCCTACCCAGGGGTCGAAGCTGTGTCTCCTGCTTGGCAGGGGATTCTTTACCGCTGAGCCACCAGGGAAGCCCCCCTGTATGAAGACCATGTGCTAAACAGTTCTTATGCAAAAAAGGGTGATGTAGAAGGGACAGCATATTTTGGGGTAAGCTTGCTTACTTAGGGGTGCTTACCCTCTCATATTTTACAATCCAGCTGGAACAGAAATAGAAAAATAAATTAGGAAGGACCTCACCAAGGTATTTTAATGTAATTAGACAAGAGTCTATTGAGTATGATGAAACCTGTTAACACTTGCATGACTAAAATTCAGCTCTAAGTTCTCTATGATGTTTATTTCTAGATATTTCAAGGATTTGTCCACAGTAGGACACAGGAAGTTGTATTTGAGAGAACATAAGCACACAGAACACCACTTATTGCTTCTAAAAGTTGTAAGTCAGGTAAGAGGTGGCCTTTCGGTGATCAAATATTTTAGCAGGAAGAGCATTGATTGGACAATATTGATGCTGTGGTGATTTCCAATATCAGTTGAAGCTGTGAATAGTAATTTTCATTAACAATTAGGTAAGACTCATAGTGCTTACATTGGTGATAGTATGATCCAATACAGATTTAATATGTTCAGATAGTTCAAACCCTGAGTTTTCTATGAAATACATAAACATACTCATATATGAGAACAGGCAAGATTGTTTGACACTGTGGAAAGTAGAAAGGGGTTTTGAAAAAGCTAGCTTAAGAGAAGTTAACATGGAAGTGAGTACTGAACCTATAAAAGACTGGTTTGTTTCTCATTTGTTTTGTTTTGAGCTGTACCCCACAGGGATAGAAACACATGAGTGTAATGAGAAGAGACAACCATGTCCAAGTCAAATGAACATTTCATGTGCCTAGACTTACTTTTCTGAGCTCAGAATTTGAGCAGAAAAATTGCTGGATTCATATTGAAGGGAAGAATTTAATGTCATTTTGACAGAGCCGAACTAAAGACTAAACACTGATGAAAGCTAGCTCAGTCCATCAGGTGAGTCGTATTAGTAAGACCTCTGATTTCAAACCAGTAATTAGGAGCAGAGTCTCATGAATGACTTTGTTCTGATCATAGTTGAGTGTGGTGTGGTTTGTTTCCTTTGCACCACAATTAGAGCTTAGATCTTTCCTCTCAGAGAGAAGGGTCAACAAGAAGCATTTTTAAAATGGAAATCTGTCTTAACAGAGAAAATTAAAGCATGTGTAACTTGGGTCTTAATATTTTATTATTACCAGCATTCTATTCATTTGCTTGTTCTTTATTTATAATTTATAGTTGATTTCTAATATTATTTTATTAGTGATTTGAATGAGTACTTTGTTGGGAGAGTGATCATACTTGCTTATTAAATAAAGGTGAACAGTGGATGTCTTAGTCCTTTCAAGCTGCTGTAACAGATTACCATAGACTGGTTGGCTAATAAGCAGCAGAAATTTATGTCTCACAGTTTGGGAAGTTGAGAAATCCAAGATCAAGGAATTGGCAGATGCAGTGTCTGGTAGGAGCCCACTTCTGCTTTGCAGATGTCCTCACATAGCAGAATGGGACAGGGAGCCCTCTGAGGCCTCTTGCTTATCAGAGCACTAATCCCATTCATGAGATCCCCACCCTCATGACGTTATCACCTCCCAAAAGCCCCACCTTCAGATACCATAACATTAGAGATTAGGTTTAATATATTAATTGGGGGGGGGGAACAGACATTCCATCTGTGGCAGGATGGATTTTGGACTGCCTTGAATTTGAACCTGTAGAGCAGATTCAGACATTAACCTGCTGTGTCCTGCGCTGCTCTCACCACACTTGAAGAATTCTATTTGGTCACAGGAGGCCAAATTTAAGCTTGCTGTTTACCCGGCAGAACATATGCCAAGGAGAACTTGAAACTGGGTCTCTTGACTTTGTATGCTGTGCTTTCCGTTTCACGTCCATAATGTTAGCAAGTGCAGGGCTGGACCCAAGGCCCCAACATTCGAACAGTCCTCCGGTAGAACCTCATCCTGACGGATCATCACAGGTTCAGCCTCAGAATAGCTGAGCCGAGTTCATCAGATGGAAGAAGTTGGGGCATCTCATTGTTGTTCTTAAAAGCAGGGCAGCTAAGTGAGCAGCCTCAAAGCTTTGTTTGTGAAAGATGATCCAGTCCCAGAGAGTGTTTGCTCTAAACAAAATAAATAAATAAAGATACCAGAAGACCTGCTGGGAAACTCAGATATTTTAAGGGCTATTACATTCGTTTTCTACGGCTGCTTCACAGATTAGCCCAAATCAGTGACATGAAGCGGCAGAGATATGACCCCACAGTTTCTATGGGTGGGAGGTGTGGGCACCGCTCAGCTGAGGCTCTGCTCAGGGCATCACAAGGGCAAAATCAAAGCACCAGCAGGGCAGAGTCCTTCTCGGAGGCTCCAGGTTAGAGTTCGCTTCCAAACTCTCATTCAAGTTGTCATCAGAATTGAGTTCCTCACAGAAAGCAAGCAGCGGTCCCTGTTGCTTTGCTGGCTGACAGCCGCGAGCCTGTCTTCACCCCTTAAGGCCACCTGTGTCCTTTGTCACCTTGCCCCTCCCACTGCCAAAGCGGCAGCAGAATGCGGAGTCCTGTTCACATGTCCTATCTCTCTGATTTCTCCTTCTGCCCTGTCTCTCTGACCACGAGCAGAGAAAGCTCAGCTTTTAAGGGTTCACGTGGTTAGGCTGAAGGTGAAAGTGTTGGTGGCTCAGTCGTATCCGACTCTTTGCCACACTATGGACTATGAGCCTGCCAGGCTCCTTTGTCCATGGAATTCTTCAGGCAAGAATACTGGAGTGGGTTGCCATTCCCTTCTCCGGGGATCTTACCAACCCAGATATTGAACCCAGGTCTCCCACATTGCAGGCAGATTCTTATTGGGCCCACAAGACAATTTAGGATAACCTCCCTGTCTTTGAGTCGTGGCCTTCCTCGCCTCTGCTGTAGTTCTTTTCGCCATTCTACGTGACATTAGAAAGTGCTACCGTGAGGGTGGGACAGCTTTGGGCATCTTGTCCTGTCCACAGAGCCCCTGTGTAAAGAGGGATCATGGCGTCTGCAGTGGACAGAGAGGCGGCAGGCAGTTTTCCCTGTTGCTGGAGATGCTAAGAGGAGCAGGGAAGAAGACAACCGAGAGTTTTCTTTCCAAGAGTCTCAAGAAGGACTGTTGTCAGGAAGTCTTCTCTGTCCCTTCCTGCTCTGAGACTGTGGGACCCTAAACTCTATGGACTAAGCTCTAAACTCTGGAGACACATGCAAGGAAAACCTAAGGCAGCTTGGTTCAGTTGCTCACTTGTGACCGACTCTGTGACCCCATGGACTGCAGCATGCCAGGCTTCCCTGTCCATCACCAACTCCCAGAGCTTGCTCAAACTCATATCCATTGAGTCAGTGATGCCATTCAACCATCTTGTCCTCTGTCATCCCCTTCTCACCCCCCTCGTCAGTCTTTCTCAGCATCAGGGTCTTTTCCCGTGAATCAGCTCTTTGTCTCAGGTGGCCAAATTATTGGAGCCTGAGCTTCAGCATCAGTCCTTCTGATGACTATTCAGGGTTGATTTCCTTTAGGATTGACTGGTTTGGTCTCCTCGCAGTCCAAAGGACTCTCAAGCATCTTCTTCAGCACCACAATTTAAAAGCATTAATTTTTTTGGCTATACCAAATTCTTTATGTAAAGTGGTCCTGAGTTTTGTCACGTTGACCGTGAGAACGTGGAAGTGAAGTTTCTTTCCATAATTACAGTTTACCAAATTCTTTGAACAGTAAGTATTTGCATTGTCTCTCTTATGATCCCTGTTACGTCAGTATAATAGTGACAGGCAGGCTCAACTTCACTCACTTAGACATGAAAAAGTCATCAGGATGATTAGCTAACAGGAACCGGGTGCCGATTACTTGCCAGGCATGATGCTGAGCACCTTGATGGATTATCTTAGTTTAATCTGCACATCAATCCTACAAAAACTGTAAATACCAGCTTCACTTTATGGAATGTGAGGCGTAAAGAAGTTAAACCATTTACACCCAAAAAATCACACAGTAGGTGACAGCGTCCACCATGCCACACCAAGCAGCCTTCACTCTCACATTGGGCTGCTTTATGAACTGGAGGATTAAAGTAGAATTTCACACAGTTTTGACCCTCTTGGCATTTTACCGGTATAAATAAGGGGGCTCTGGATGGACCTGTTTGTTTTTATGAAGAAAGACAAAAATATCCGCTGTGTAATCCTTGTTGGCCTTTGAGCCTCGGAAAACCACCCTGAACAGTTATTTCTGAGCATCCTAAGAGCATCTCCTGGGCTTGATGTTATGGGGAACGCAGATGTGTAGAAGACGTAAGGGGCTCTCACCAGGAATTGTCTTGAGCTCCTGAGGGAGGTCCAGTCAAGCAAGGTGGGATTTTGGAGTTACACCTAGCTAGGCTTGGGGGGACCTTCTGGTTTGTGTTCAAAGCCCATTAGTATTTGGCAAGCAGTTTTTTTGTAACAAGAGGGACCTGCTAGAACCCAGCAACTGGAGAGTCATGGGTAGGAAAGTATGTGGTTATTTGCAAAACAGCCCTTCAGGTATATTTGGATTGTAAATATGCCCTTGTCCTCCTTGGGCATCAAGTGGGGGCTTTATTTACTCCAAAGTAGGGTGTTTATTTGGCATTTAAACCTACTTGCAAAAGTTTAATCTTTTTCACTCTCAAAAAAAAAAAAAGGCTTCTT
Organism: Neotragus moschatus; assembly: GCA_006410615.1. NCBI lineage: Eukaryota > Metazoa > Chordata > Mammalia > Artiodactyla > Bovidae > Neotragus > Neotragus moschatus. The sequence goes on along the minus strand of SJYA01001837.1, from coordinate 642,736 downwards.
AGTTCCTCTTTGCTTATACAATGATCGTGAAAATAAATTTCTAAATGATACCATTATGGGACTATAATAAATTTTTTTCCAACTTCCAATATTGGTGAAAATATTTGTCCACTAAAAAAATTAAAAGAAATTTATAGGGAATACTCCATACTAACCACTGGATTCTCTAATTAACATTTTACTATACTTGCTTTATTGGTGGTGCTAGCCATAAAGAAAGCAATGGCACCCCACTCCAGTACTCTTGCCTGGAAAATCCCATGGACGGAGGAGCCTGGTAGGCTGCAGTCCATGGGGTCGCTAAGAGTCAGACATGACTGAAGCGACTTAGCAGCAGCAGCAGCAGCCATAAAGAACCCGCCTGCCAGTGCAGAAGACATAAGAGATGCAGGTTCAATCCCTGGGTTGGGAAGATCCCTGGAGGAGGGCATGGCAACCCACTCCAGTATTCTTGCCTAGAAAATCACATGGACAGAGGAGCCTGGCAGGCTACAGTTCATAAGGTTGAAAAGAATGGAACACGACTGAAGCGACTTAGCACACAAGCACACACTTGCTTTATTACTTATCTCTCAATTCATTCATCCTTCTGTGCATTAATTAATCCACCTCCTTTTTCTATGAATTTTAAAATATGTATCAAATTCCTGTGCCCTTTCTTCCAAATGCTGCAGCATGAATATTATTAATTAGCATTCAATATGTGTTTGATTTCTCTCTCATAGGAAAATTTACATACAAGGAAATACACACATCTTAAGTGTTGACATATGCATTCACCTGTGCAACCCTAAATCCCATTACAGTACGGAATATCATTCCAGAAATTTCCCTTATGCCCCCTCAGTAAGTTTCTGTCCCCACCTCTTAGGGGAAACCACTGTTCTAGTTTTTTCCACCTTAGATTACTTTCTTGCCTTTGCTAGAACTTCCTATAATTGGAATCATGCAGTATGGACCCTGGCTTCCTTTGTTTACTATAATTTTTTTTGAGATCTATTCATGTGTTTCTTGAAACAATGGATCACTTGCTTTTATTGCTGAATAATATTCCACTGGAGGAATGTTCTGCAGTGTGTTTATCCATTCTCCTATAGAAACAAGTTGTTTCTGGTTTGGAGCTGTTGTAAATTGAGTTGCTGTGAATATTTTATATAGTTGTTCTGTGGATATATATGTTTTTATGTGCTTTCATTGCTCTTAGTAAAATACATACCATATAACCCAGCAGAATGCTTCGTTTCATAAGATACCACTAGACCTTTTTCTAAATTAGTTGTATCTTTCTATACACAAATAGAATATATGTGAGAATTTCTGTTGTTCCATAGTCTCACCAACTTTTGGTGGTGCTAGACTTTAATTTTAGCCTTTTTAGTGGGCAGATTTATATATACCAAAAAGATAGATACATAGATGCCCAGATAGATAATATAGTGCATACGTTTCATTTTTCAGCTGTAAATGGCTTTAGTTTTTGAAGAGTCTTGGAGCACTTTTAAAAATTGAAATTAAAATTTCACCATTATGTTTATTTTCAACAGTATTTTCTTTTTTTTTTTAATTTCAATTTTTATTTTTTTTTTCATCTCAGGTGTACATGAGTTCCCAATCTTGAACCCCCCCTCCACCTCCCACTCCACATCAACTCTCTGGATCATCCCCGTGCACCAGTCCCAAGCATCCTGTATCCTGTACCGAATATAGACCGATGATTCGTTTCCCACGTGACAGCACACATGTTTCAGTGCCATTCTCCCAAACCTTCCCCCCCCTCCCTCTCCCTCAAAGTCCAAAAGACCATTCCATGCATCTGTGTCTCTTTTGCTGTCTCGTATACAGGGTTATCATCACCATGTTTCTAGATTCCATAAATATGAGTTAGTATACTGTATTGGTGCTTTTCTTTCTGGCTAACTTCACTCTGTATAATTGGTTCCAGTTTCATCCATCTCATTAGAACTGAATTTCAACAGTATTTTCATGCATACTTTTATTTTTCTTTGATATTTTATTGAAGACTGTCACATGACCAGATTACCTCCCCAATGAATATCCATCCCATCTGATCATGTAGAACTATTCTATCACATATCAACCAGATAAGCCATGGTGTGTATGTGTGTCAGAGTAGAGAAGGAAAGAAAAAGAAAATAAAAATAACCTTTCCAGAGTCTATTATTTGCATCCGACGAATGCAAAGCTAAACGTTCTATAGGACTGTTTCTATGCCTGTTCTCCTCTTTAAAAGAAACCTCAACATACATACCAGTTGGAAAGTGCAAGAGTCGACACATTCCAAAAAGTGCTAGGATCTCTTAATGACTAAACAGCGTCTAGAAATTACTGGGGGCACATCACTATTCCTTTTGAGCCATGAGTGTATTGATTCAATTCCACAAAGTATTGTAATAGCCTCTTTTTAAACTTAAGATAAACAATAAAGTTCTAAACGTATCTATTCACGGAAGTAAGACATTTTGGTTCAGAGCCAGGCATACCAAGAGATGATCTGTTGTACTAAGTGAAATTCCTTGAGATTTAAAATACTCCCCTAAAGACTGAGTCTGTCGTTCAGAAATTGAGACCAGATAGGATCAGGTGGCGCAGGGGTGAAGAACCCGCCTGCTGATGCAGGAGACATAAGAGATGAAGGTTCAGTCCCTGGGTTTGGAAGATCCCCTGGAGGAGGAAATAGCAGCTTGTTCCAGTATTCTTGCCTGAAAAATTCCATGGACAGAGGAGCCTAGCGGGCTACAGTCCTTGGGGTCGCCAGGAGTCAGACACAACTGAGCACGCATGCACACAGGATTGTCTGCTTGTTTCCTCTGCTGGTGCTGTTAACCTGTAAAAATATACACTGGGCGCCTTTAGACGCACGTGCGTGTCTGCGTGTGGATGTCACAGAACCAGGCTGTTCCAGAGAGCCACATCTGGGATGGGGAAAAGGTGGGTGTCTGAGTCAGGTCCTCTTTTTTCAGTCCTATTTCTTCCCTCATGTGGCCTTTCCTAATTTTTATTCTACTTCAGAGCAGCCTCTAGGGAAGGAAATGGCAACCCACTTCAGTATTCTTGCCTGGAGAATTCCATGGACAGAAGAGCCTGGAAAGCTACATACAGTCCATAGGGCCACAAGGAGTTGGACACGACTGAGTTAATCTCACTCACTCAGAGCAGCCTCCTTATTTTTAAGAAACTGTATCCATGCGAAGAACAGTGACACCTGGGTACGATTTCCCTGCTGTGTATACCGTTGCCTTTTAGTGGGGGTGCTTTCCCCAAGTCCTTTGTCTGGCTTCTTTGGACTTCTACCCAGACATACAGACTTAGTAGCATAAATAACCTTTCTGTTGTTTAGATTAAAATAGAGGTTTCATGAAAGGAGAGGATTTTTTTTTTTTTCTGAACTTAGAACACTTTTTGCCACGGTGCTCTTGAGATGGGATTGTTCGGTTTGATTCCTGAAATGCTGACCCTCAGAGCCCTGCATTTGTTTGTTGCTTAATGTGGAGAAAAATCACCTGCTGGGAACTGCTGGTGGCTCCATTACTGTGTCAGTATTTTTTGATATTAAGAAAATCTGTGATTATTCCGAGTTAGGAAAACAGACTAGCATTAGATCCATGAAGTCTATTATCCTACAAATTGTAACACAAAAGGGCAATGCTTCTTGAGGATGGTGTGAAAGACATTACTTGTGTTTCGTGCCATTCGATTATTTAAAATATTCCCATCTAATCAGATGTTAGAGGAGATTGGATGCCTCCTTTAGGAAAAGGTTTTTCACTTTTGGCTCGGCTGATTGATTTCTTTCTTTTTTACCTACCATCTGCTGGACATGTTTGTGACAGTGTGAAAAAGCATATGGGAAAGGGGATAGAGAAGTTAATGCATTCAACTGGTGAGGGTGGAGGACACGGTGTCTGCAGTCTGGTCAAGTTTGCAGTCCATCTGCTGGAGCACAGGGAGCCCTTTTAAAATGTGGCTCTGCTCCCCAGGCAGAGTCCCTGCAGGACTTGGTATGGCCGCAGCAAAATTAAGTCTCCTTCCTATATAACCTCCCTTGGCAGATACTCGGCCCACAGTTTATGGACATATTTTTCCTTTACTGTAAACCTAAAGACTGCCTAGTGAAATTAAACTCAGAAAGGGATCTTTTTTAGTTCATTCACCTCTTGACAGAGAAAACTGTTCAAATAATTTTTAATGCACACTTTGTGTTTTCTTTAGACCCGATTCTTGTGCTGCAACTTAACATTTTTAGTTGAAGTTAAAATTGATTAAACACTCTCCTATTATGAACTTTCTCCCCTACTCTTTGAACTAGTTTTTAAAACTATTGTTGAAACTCATTTGCCTTTTTTTAAATTTAAAAATAGAATCATTACCTCTAATGATGGTTCTTTGAGAACCTTGAAAGTGAAGTTGCTCAGTCGTGCCCGAATCTTTGGGACACCATGGACAGTAGCCTGTGCCAAGCTCCTCCGTCCATGGGATTTTCCAGGCAAGAGTACTGGAGTGGGTTGCCATTTCCTTCTCCAGGGAATCTTCCCCACCCAGGGATCGAACCCAGGTCTCCCGCATTGTAGACAGACGCTTTACCATCTGAGCCACCAGGGAAGTCCTTTGAGAACCTTGATGGCAATCTATTTATATCACATTAAATATTAAACTTATACTTTTACATAAATGCTAAGTAAATATGAGAGAGGAGTTACTAGCTTTTAGAGCAGGGCGGTTTATGTGTACTCATTAGATAACATTTTGTTAATTAGGTGGGGCTATTCCCTTCTCCCGTCTTCCCATTTCTAAATTCAGAATCCTTGGGGAGATGTTTCCCTGAGAGGATGGTCTGCAGTACTTAAAATTAGTTGCTTCCTCCCTTTATCTTCCTGTTAGCTGCTTCGTGGCTGGTTAAGTACTCTTTATCCAGCTAGCAATCCACCTATCCAACCATTCATCTGTCTGCCTTCCCACTTATCCAGCCAGCCAGCCAGCCATTCATCCATCCATCCACCCACCCACCTAACCACCCATCCATTCATTCATCCATCCATCCACTCATCCACCCATCCATCCATTGATCCATCCAATAAAAGAATCTGCTTTCCTTAGCTTTTACCACCAAAAGGTTGATGTTACATTTATAGATTCCTTTAGAGTTTCAAGTGCTTTCAGGTTCATTTTGTTTCCCACAATCCCAAGAGATATTTGGGAGAGAGATTATTCCTTTTTATACATGAAAGACAGTATAGCTTGCAGTCACGTGTCAGTACCGCGTAGACGTGGCCGTCTCACCTGCACCCTACTGCACTTCTCTCAGCGTCTCTCAGTTGTTCCAGGGATTCACACTCACTGTTCAGAGATAATTTTCAAAGATTATTAAGATCCAGCCCCCCTTTTCAGGAACTCAAGCCCCCTTGAGGGAAGCATCGGTAAGCAAACAGCAAAGCTTGCAGGGACGCAGAGGAGGAGATGCCTTACTGAGCTGTCAGAGAGGCTTCCCAGGGAAGTGGCTTTGGAGCCAGGATTTGAAGGCTAATAGTTAATCACGTAGAGAAAAATGCGGAGGCATTCCTTGGGCCACACCCCCACCCATGTGAACGGTAGGTTTTTCAGGGACGTGAGAATAATATCACCTGCACCCAAGCCTTCTGAGTTTATAAAGCATTAGAAAAAGAGCTGGGTTTTCCCCCCCTTCTTTAAGAAAAATTATCGGTGGAGTTGCTGAGCTTGCTAATAAACTCCTCCCTCATCCCATAGGAGCATAATGAGTAGCGGGTGTGATTCCAAGTCTGTGAACTGGTTGCCGGGTCTGCTCTGGCTTCCTCTCCCTGATTATTATCAATCCTCTTTTCCCATCTATTCTGCTTGGTTGATAAATCTTTAACCAGATAGTCCAATATCAAAGCCCTTTCTAGTGTAACTGTCTGCAACCCGAGCCTCTTCTGCTAATCGTGTGTAACTGAGTGAGAAGGCAGTTCCCCTCTTTGTTCCCAATCTCCTCTCCTTTCTTTCCCTATTCTTGTTCTTGCTTTTTCAATTGAGTTAAGAGAAAGCGTCTACCTCACAGCAGCCAAAAGGATACAGAAAGGCCAGCCTCCTTAACGTCAATTTCAGCAGCAGAAGGAGACTTTGATGTTTTGTTGTTGGTGTTTAATTTTTATTTTATGTTCGACTGTAGCTGATTTACAATGCTGTGTTAGTTTCAGGTGTACAGAAAAGTAAGTTAGTTACGTATAGGTATCTGTCTGTTCTTTTTCAGATTCTTTTTCCAATAGGTTATTATTGAGTATTGAGTAGAGTTCCCTGTGCTATATAGTAGGTCCTTATTGATCATCTATTTTATCTATAATAGTATGTATATGTATGTCAGTCCCAATCTCCCAATTTATCCCCTGCCCCCACCTGCCTACCCACTGGTAATCATGTCTGTTTTCTACATCTGTTATTCTATTTCTGTTTTGTAGATATGTTCATTTGTACCTTTTTTAAGATTCCACATATAAGCAATAACGTATGATATTTGTCTTTCTCTGTCTTACTTGCTGTGATACTCCCTAGGTCCATCCATGTTGTTACAAATGGCATTATTTCATTCTTGTTTATGGCTGAGGAACCTTCCATTGCATATAGGTACCACATTTTCTTTATGCTTTTCGTCTGCTGATGGTCACTTAGGTTTCTTCCCTCTCCTGGCTATTGTGAATAGAGCTACAGTGAACACTGGGATGCATATATCTTTTTGGATTATGGTTTTCTCTGGATATGTACCTAGAAGTGGGATTGCTGGATCAAATGGTAACTCTAGTTTTAGTTTTTGAGGAACCTCTATACTGTTCTTCACATCGGTGCACCAACATACATTCCCACCAACAGTGTAGGAGGGTTCCCTTTTCTCCACACCCTCTCCGGCATTTATGATTTGTAGACTTTTTAATGACGGCCATTCTGACTAGTGTGAGACCTCATTGTGTTCTTGATTTGCATTTCTCTAATAATTAGCAGTGTTGAACATCTTTTCACGTTCTTATTGGCCATCTGTGTGCCTTTGGAGAAATGTCTGTGTAGATCTTCTGCCCATTTTTGGATTGGGTTTTTTGCTTTTTTTGTTATTGAGCGGCATGAGCTGTTTGTATATTTTGGAGATTAAGCCACATTGTTGAAAATAACCGCCTATGCCCAGATCTTCATTTATATAAGGGTTATTAACGATGCTGTGTTTATCTTCCCAAGTCCTAAAGTGAAGGAGATAAGGGAGCTGATGGTAACTATTGTAGTGATGGGGTGGGAGTGATTTTGGTCCCAGAGGAGAAGGCCCCTCCAGTGGCCATCATGGGAGCCTCAGAAGAGACATCTCAGCGTGGGGAGTGACTGTTGGGCAGTCTGGAGTGGCGCGGGGCCCCTTGAATTCTCTCACCTTTGCGGGGAATTGAAAGATAAGGTGCAAAGTGCCGTAGGGAGAACCTGGAGTTAGTGCTGTTCGTTTATTCACTCACTTATTCATGGATGTTTGTTAGGCCCCTCCTACACTTTGTCAGACAGAATACAATAGATTCGTGATTCCCGCTGTNCCCTTGAATTCTCTCACCTTTGCGGGGAATTGAAAGATAAGGTGCAAAGTGCCGTAGGGAGAACCTGGAGTTAGTGCTGTTCGTTTATTCACTCACTTATTCATGGATGTTTGTTAGGCTCCTCCTACACTTTGTCAGACAGAATACAATAGATTCGTGATTCCCGCTGTGCCAGAGTTTACAGTATCATGGATGCAGTGAGCTCTTCAGTTAGCAGGACTGCTGCTCAGACGGAGATGCGTATGCTTAGGTCTGCTGTGAACACCTGTGCACACAGCTCTGTTCCAAGCTTTTTAAAAATTTTTTTTTGAAATTATTTATTTATTTTTGGTTGCACTGTGTCTTCGTTGGTGCTTGCGGGCTTTCTCTAGTTACAGCGAGCTGGGGCAGCTCTTGGTTGCCATGTGCAGACTTCTCATTGTGGTGGCTTCTTGCTGCAGAGCACAGGCTCTGGCACACGGGCTCAGTAGCTGTGGTGCACAGGCTTAGTTGCTCCAGGGCCTGTGGGACCTTCCCTACCAGGGAAGGAACCAGTGTCTTCCGCATTGGTAAGCAGATTGTTATCCACTGGACCAGTGGGGAATTCTGTGTTCCATGCTTTTCATGGCACCAGCCCTGGCCTGGCTCTGATTACATGTCACTTTTTTGGATAATGCTCCAAACAACTTCCTAGCTTGCTGGGAAAACACCTGGTTTGCTAATGAGTCAGTTAACAATTGTCCCCCCCAAAAAATAAAAAGAAAAAATATATATAATCATATCTAAAATGGAACTTGAAAAAAAAATATTTTCTATTTCACCCCACCCTATTACTGGACATAATATAAAGCTGGCATGACCTTAGATGGTAGCATGAAGCCAAACTGCTTCAAAAACTTAAGGCCTCTGGATAAAGAAAGAGAAGACTCTGTTACTCTAGAGAAAAGGTCAATAAAATTGGAAATGTTATACAATGAAATGTAATGGAAGTAGCGCTTGACAACTTCCCGAGGTGATGTGCCTGGTCTCCATATTAGTATTATCTTTAGGTGTGCGGCAGGGCTTCCCTGGTGGCTCAGATGGTAAAGAGTCTGCCTGCAATGTGGGAGACCTGGGTTCAGTCTCTGGGTTGGGAAGATTCCCCTGGAGAAGGAAATGGCAACCCATTCCAGGATTCTTGCCTGAAAAATTCCATGGACAGAAGAGCCTGGCGGGCTATAGTCTGTGGGTTCACAAAGGGTCAGACATGACTGAGTGACTAACACTTGGGTACAAGGTAACCAGACTGAAAGCCAGGCAGTCTTGCTCCTCGGATCACTGCTTCCCAAACTCCAACATGGATGAGCCCCCCTGGGCGTCTGGTTAATGTGCTTCCTGACCTAGTGGGTTTGGTGTGGCCCCTAAGATGCTGTGGCTCTTACCGTGCTGCTGGCCAGGGGATCACACTTGAGATAGTAATTCTGCCCTTCAGATCCAAATGTTTAGAGACAGACAGAGGCAGAACCAGGAAGCAGTCCATTGGGTCTGGCTGCTCTCATATGGCCTGTTCTTCAGCCACTGTACTGTGTCTGCCACCAGGTATATGAGCTGCTTCTTTTTCCTTAGATTTTCAACATCTCAATGGAAAGGATGATAAAAGATGATAAAGAAAGGATGATGAAATAAAGCTACCTAGAAAATTTATTCTCACCTTATTCAAAGCATAGTTTCAATGTAGGTAGTCGGTGTCATCCATTTGGTTGTTGGGATGGACACAGATGTCTTGGAAGGGACTGCACCCCATTTTCTGTGTAAGTAGTCACTCCCTTACACATCCATACAGTTAAAATGTTTATTATGTACTTGTTATGTGCATAATAAAAAAAAAACTCTCCATAGCCCCTGGTGACCCTGATTGTGGACTTCAAGTTCCATTATCTTTATTCTGTCTTTAGACTATCTCCAGCCAGACAGTGTGTGTTTATGACCTGACAAAACAATTTCAAGGAGGAACAGAAGTTGGTGGTTGGTCTGCTTCCAGTTTGCACTTGATATTGAACTGCCTTTTTATACTGTTTCTTTTTCAGTGGAGTGAGACTCTTACAAACCGTGACGCTTAGAAGTTTTTAATCCATGTTGTGTTAGTGCGGTTTTTAGAGTTGTGCAAATGGCATCTTGAATAAGTCATTTATTGCCAGCTGTTTGGGGCTCATTTAAGGAAATAATAGTTCACTGTTGTTAGGCAGAGATGTAGAGTACCCGATTTCGTTTCCATAATTTTTTTTTAAAGAGTAAAGACTGACTAGATCTTTGAGTTGTTTTATGCAAAAGACATGGGTTTTGCACCACTCCTAGACAACACAGTGCCACAGCAGCCAGCTGCCCCGGCTGCATGTTCTTCATTGTCCCTGCACAGAAGTTGGTTCAGTCACTGCTGAGGCAGCAGAATTCCTGGGTGACCTTTCCTTAATTTATCTCCATGGAGATTCTTGGCTGCCCAAAGAGTCTCGGAGACCTTAGAGGAGGCAGCAGAAGGACAGATCTGTATGAGCCTTCCTCTTTCCAGCTCATGGGGCTTTGTGGGTTTGTTTTGTGCTTCTAAATGGGTGGGGTGGAGTTGCATCCCCTCCTCAACGACCTTTTGCAATATTCATTTTCTTGCCACTTGCCTGGCAAGAGCCAGGATGCTCAGGAGTGGGCTGGGCTGTGGCTAGTTCATACTATAGGGCATCGAGGACTTCCAGAAGGGACACAAGGGAGAATTTTTTAAAAAGCCCTCCCACTGCTGCCTTGGCTCACTGCCTCCCAGCTTGCTTTCATCCCTGAGCTGTGTGATCAGCGTCTTCCTGCCTGGGGCCCCATCTCTGCATCTTAGCATATCTTGAGGGCCCTCTCACCCTAAGGGCACGCCTGTGAAACAGCATCTCTGTGGCCCCTTTGGCCCTCAGACTATCCACTTCTCCTACCCCATTGCCGCAAATGCTGTTGCCTGCGCCCAATTTCTCGACTTGTCACCCCCAAGTCATCCCTTGGTGGTGGTGATTTAGTCACTCAGTTGAGTCCGACTCTGCAAGTCCATGGACTGTAGCCTCCCAGACTCCTCTGTCCATGGGATTCTCCAGGCGAGAATATTGGAGTCGATTGCCATTTCCTTCTCCAGGGGATCTTCCTGACCCAGGGCTCGAACCCACATCTCCTGCACTGCAGGCAGGTTCATGACCTCTGAGCCACCTGGAAGCCCCTGAATCATCCCTCTGGTTAATCATCATTAACTCTTGCTTTCTCTCTCCTCTGACACCAGCCCCTCCATCTCTGGGACACGCTGTCTGGGCTCCTGTGACTGTGGCTTCTCCTGGCTCCTTTCCTCATGTGAGGGTCCCCTTCTTTCCTTTGGGNCCTCTGAGCCACCTGGAAGCCCCTGAATCATCCCTCTGGTTAATCATCATTAACTCTTGCTTTCTCTCTCCTCTGACACCAGCCCCTCCATCTCTGGGACACGCTGTCTGGGCTCCTGTGACTGTGGCTTCTCCTGGCTCCTTTCCTCATGTGAGGGTCCCCTTCTTTCCTTTGGGTCCCTCCTTTCCTCCACTTTCCTTAAGAGGAAGGTGTAACCCACAGCTCCCCCTCTGGACCCTGGAGCATCCTCTCTCCTCTGGGACTTCTTTTTCCGGCCATCTTCCTGATGGACTGGCTGATCTCCATCCCATCCAGCCTCTTTCCGGACCTCCCAGCTGTGCTCTTGCTGTTCAGTGGGGGGATCTCTTCACTCACAGGAGCCCGGAGCTTGGGCTTTGCCTTGTCTTTGCAGCAGCCTTTCCTCCTGGCCAGAGTGCTTTTGCCTGACCAATTCATTTTCACTCTTCCTAGAGTGAAAATTCATCAAGCATCATACCCTTGGGGAGCCATCTCTGATGTCCTCTTTCCCTTCTCCGGGTCTGTACACATACCTTTGCTCTTTACTCAAAAACTACTGAGCATGAATATGAATGGCTGAATCGCTGATGGCTCAGTGGTAAAGATTTCACCAGCAATGCAGGAGATGCAGGAGATGTGGGTTCAGTCTCTGAGTTGGGAAGGTCCCCTGGAGAAGGAAATGGCAACCCACTCCATATTTTCCAGCTGGGAAATCCCATGGACAGAGGAACCAGGTGGGTTACTGTCCATGGGGTCGCAGAGAGTCAGACACGACTTAGAGACTGAACATGAATGGCCGAATGCTTCCGTGTTACAGGCACAGCTCCAGACGCCAAGGATTCAGCAGAAAACTCCATCCTGACGCTCACCACCCTGTCGTGTGTGTCCGCCGTCCATCTGTCTCTCCTCGGTCCTCTGGTGCTCAGGATTTGCTGAAAGAGTAAATCCGATTATGCAGATTTTCTGCCTTCTCTCTCCTTTTCTGCTGGTGTCTTCTCTCCGTCTCTCTATAGGAGCAGACACCGGAAATCAAACTTCGTAATTACGAGATTAGCCAGATGAAATTTCCTCACCGTTTCTGCTTTCTCTGTAGAGGTTGCTCAAGTCTGTGTGTGTGTATGTGAGATCCGAAGTGTGAGCTGAATGCTTCCTTTGTTTGATCAATTTGCTCAGCTGCAGCCAGCAACAAAAGTTTCTCCTCCTTCTTGTGCTTTGTTCAGAGCTAAAGAACTCAGTTCTTTGAAAAGGAGAGAGGGATATTCTGTTGATACTCTGTTCTGGGTAATTTCTATACCATGAAGACCAAAGTGTTTTGTTGGGGAGCAAACAGAGCGTTTTCAAATGTTTTTTTAAACCTTGTAATACCATCATCTCTTTCTCCTGAAACAAAGCAGCAAAAGGCGACACATGGACTCTTTGGGGGCTGGTACTGGTACAAGTGCCAGATAAAACACAAGACACTCAGTCAAGAGGTGTTTCAGTTAAACAGTGAATAAATTTTTTAGTGTGTAAGTGTGCCCAAATATCGCACAGGACGTAATTACACTTTGAAAAAAATCATTTGTTCATCTGAAATGCAAACTGACCAAGTGTGCTGCATTTTTATTCGCCAAATCTGGCCTCCCTTATGACTGGCAGAAGGTAGTTAGTTGCTGGGATTAGCTGTTTTTTGGCTCTTATATTTTTGATCATGGTGACTTTTCGGCGAGATGTCCCAGGATTTGGTGAAAACTGCTGCCTTTGCCAACTTTGAAAACTTTTAGAACGTGTCTCAACCCAGAGGTCGAGGCACAGTGGGAAGGCAGCTGGACCCTTCCCTGAACCGCCTTCACCCTGGAGGGGAGGTGACAGCAGGTGTTACAGCATCGCACGGTCAGTCTTCATCCCTGGGACTGCTTAGCTCTTACGGCAGTGGAAGCTGTCTGGTATGTAAGTACACTCCGTTTCGTTCGGCAGTCATTGATTATTCCATTTGTGAAGCAGAGCACGGAAAACTGTGTCCACTTGCAGGATGTCCATCTTGTGAAGAACAAAAGCATTCCTGGTGGGTCTCACCCCTGGGTGGACGTTAGCAGTATCTGTGAGCCTTTTAAAGCAATGCTGAGGCCCAGGAGGCAACCAGAACTTTGGAGTCAGGGCTCTGGTGGGGCCTGAACATGGGTAACCTTCCAGTGCCACCCCGCCCCGGGATTCAGCCAGAGTTGAGACCGGCTGTGTTTCAGCATCGTGCGTGGTCCTGAAGGATTCTCTGAGCTCTGGTGCGGAGGAGGAGCAGCACGTGGCAGAACCTTTGCTTGTGGAGGGAGCACCCGGCAGGTGTCCTGAGCCGTGACTCCAAGGGGAGGCTTCCCGGCTCTTTCAGTAGCGGCACGATACTTACTCCGTTTCTGAGATCACCGCTAAGTTGGGGAGAGGAGGCTCTGATAGGGAATACCAGAGAGCCTCAGATTGGAGGTAAGATTTTATGGGAGCAGAATTCATGCTCACTTTCCATTTGTCATTAGTCCTTTGTGCTGTGCAGCTGGTTGATGTGACCTGAGTGGAGTTAACCTGAGAGAGTTATCACGTGTGGAATTGAATGTAACTCATGGTTAGGACTGGCCGAGAGAAGCCTGTCACGGCAGCACTCCCTAACACTGTGACATGTAATTAGGTTAACACATTTGTCCTATGGCTACAAGTCCTGAGGGGTAAGTCCCTGGGTGGAGAGATCTGGTTTGGCCTGCAGGTTGCCTGTGGCCCAAGTCAGTATCTCCAAGTGTAATCAAGGATGTATATCTGAAATCTGAGATGCTCGTGAATTATACAGATTCCTGGGCCGTGCCTCAGAGCTGGGGAACGGGGATCTCTAGGCGGGGCCGCCAGTCCAGTAAAGGACACTTGTGCTTCTCATGCTGAGGTCAAGGGCTTAGTCTAAACTGCATTTTGAAGGTAGCAGACTCCGAAGTCATCTGGGAATAGAGGCCAACCTTCTCCTCCTCCTTTATTATTATCGTTAAAAAAAAATTATTTCTGTGGACCTCCCTCTGTTTGGGGCAGTGGTATCTGACTTCTTCACCTCTGCAGAAGAGTCAGGATTCCATGGGCATCTTCAGAAGTACTTGGTACCTCCCGAGGTTTCCAGCTCTGCATAGTGGCTGATAACTTGAGGACAGCTTGTCTTTCTGCTTTGCTGAAATGTATCCCTTTTCCATCTCTGATCCTTTCTTCCAATGGTTTTGAATGTAGATTTTTGAAAAAACTGTGAGCGGAGTCTTCCACATCTAACTGATAACCAATGCCAAGGATCTTATTGCAGATCTTCATTAATGAACAGTAAAGCTAAAACTAGGACCATGATTTTTGCCAGCAATTGAAAAAAAAGACAAGGAAACGAATCAAATTTTAAACTTTTACCTCTTTTACTTTTTGCTAATTTGAATTTTGTAGTGATTTAAGGAATGATCTCTAGAGGCTATCCTTCAGTCAACTGAAAATAGGATTTGTCACATAAATTAGTAACAGAAACCAGGAGTTCTCAAGTAGGGCTTTTTTGTGAGCTAAACAGAGGTGTTTTGATACCAAAAATGGAATATTTGGTAACTTTCCCCGGTTTGTCCTAGAAATTATTAGATAAACCCTTAGATAAATGAGATGGGATTTTAAACAAATTTTTCCTTCAGTAAGTTTTTATTATCCATGCGGCTTATCTCAACTAGAACCTCTTGCAAAATGAATTCTCTCCTACTCCAAATTGGAAACTTATTTTAAGTTTGATAAAGGTAAATATCAATGCGGATTTCTAGGTGTTCATCATAACTTCTAGGTGTTCTGCCACCTGACAATTTTGATGTCTATTGATACTGGTTCATTAATTGTAACAAATGTGCCAATTTAATATAAGATGTTAGTAATAGGAGAAACTGATTAGAGATATATGGGAACACTCTGTACCATCTTTGCAATTTTTATGTGACTCTAAAACTGTTCTCAAATTGAAAGCTTTTACTAAAAAATAATCTCAAGAAGGAAGTTAAATGTTGGTGTTAGACATGGAAGGCAAGAGATTTTACAAAGTGATGCTTTTTAACTAAAAACACAAGTTTTATAAGAGAAAATATATGCCATATTCAAATTTGAGGCTCTTAAGACTGTCAGAATATATTCTTCACAAATCTCATTGGTCTCCTTTATTTTTTATTTCAGGTAAAATGTATATCTAATAGTATGTCTCTCCTGTGAATTTATTTATTTATGGCTATTAAGTGTAATGAAGGCAAAAAATGTGAAAACAGATTGTTAGTCATGACAACAGAAGCAAAAGCAGTACCATAATTAATGACTTTGTTAATTATCCTTAACCTTTATTAATTGCCATTCATTTTAGTGACACACACATCATGATTATAGTTCATTCTTTTATCTCTTGTGAAGGCAGATACAATATAGTGACTTTCCCCTCACCTGTTCCAGGTTTAAATTACAAGATGAAATTTTGCTTGTGCTTGGAGATATACCAGCTTTAAATAGAGAACTATTAAGATTTCCCTTGTGCTAAATTTATTTTTTGAATAGTTGAGATCCAGGTGAGCACTGATTTTCTATAGCCCCGCAAATGTCACATGCATCTGAATCATACATCAGGATGAATTCCAAAGTCAGTATTTCAGTGAAGATATTTAATTTTTTGGACTATTTATGTGATATATCTGCTAAGAAGAGTGTCTTGTTTCTTAAGTGAAAGTTTATTAAAACCATGATAAGTGAGCCATAACAGTCTTGAAAGAGGATTTTTTTTCCTACTGCTAAAGTGCTGTGGATTTCCCTCCCCACTATTTTTCAAAGGCCTTTCATATATTTAAACTAAAGATACCCTTTGGATACCCTGTTCAGTCGAAGCCCCCCAAAAATGTTCAACGCTACTATGAACTATCAGAAAAGCTTAAGGTTCTAGCACGAAGCCATGGGTAAAATATCATCTCTTTATAATTCTTCCGTAGGAGTTGATCCTCCAATTATTCCTACTCAGACTCCTTGCAACACAGGCCTGAACTGTTTTTTATAAAGACAGCATCACTAAAGAAGATTTGGTACATATGTACAATGGACTACATGCATTCGAGTTAAGTCGCTTTGGTCATGTCTGACTCTTTGCTATGGACTGTAGCCCTCCAGGCAAGAATACTGGAGTTGGGGATCCAGGGGATCTTCCCAACCCAGAGATCGAACCCACATCTCTTATGACTCCTGCATTGGCAGGCAGGTTCTTTACCACTGTACCACCTGGGAAGCCCACAGTGGACTATGACTCATCATAAAAAAGAATGAAATAATGCCATTTGCAGCAACAGGGATGAATCTAGAGATTAGCATACTAAGTGAAGTAATTCAGACAGAGAAGAACAAATATCATATGATATCACTTACATGAAGAATCTGAAAAAAAGATAAAGATGAACTTAGTTACAAAAGAAACAGACACACAGACATGGAAAACAAACCCATGGTTACCAGAGAGGTAAGGGGATAGGGGAGGGATAAGTTAGGAGTTTGGAATTAACACTATTTTATATATATATTAATAAAATAGATAAACAACAAGGACCTACTGTACAGCACAGAGAACTATATTCAATATCTTATAATAACGAATAATAGAAAAGAATCTGAAAAGTATATAACTCTGAATGACTTTGCTGTACAGAAGAAATTAACACAACATTGTACATCAACTATACTTCAATAAAAAGTATATATATACATGCATTCATACATACATACATAAAACGGATTGATTTCTGAGCTCTCAGAAAAAATACAAATGCCTCAAAAATGCTACTACAAATTTTTGGGTATTCTAGATAGTAGTACTTGAGCTCCTGAATCTTAATTGTATTTTTTGAAAAATATAAAATCAGTGCTGTCTTCAGCCTATATTTAACTTTGAATGTTAGGTCTTTCAAGTACCAGCCAAAGCTTTGTGCCCAGTGGGGATTAGGAATGGAAGTGTGGTAAAGGGGGGGTATGTTTCTAGGGGTAACTTAAAATTCAGATGTTGGTCATTTTCTTTTTTAGATTGTCTAGCATGCTTATTTCTTAATCTTTTGCTCTTATAGGAGGTCTGAGGAAGACCTTCTTTGGTGTCAGCCTCCTGACTTTCCTAGACATGAGGTACCTCCCAAACCACTGGGGAGACAAAGGTGCTCTGGATTTGAGTCAGAATACCTGGGTCTACCAATGCCTGGCTCCTCCCACTTTGTAGTGCTGTGAACCTGAGCAAAGTGTGCAGCTTTTGCAAACCTCAGTTTCTCTGTTTTCAGTGCAGGCTTGACATCCCCTCCCAGCCCACAGGAATGTCCTTATGCTGCAGGAATGTCCTTACAGGGGGTGGAAATGTGCTACAGGGAGCATTTCTCAGGCAACAGTGGAGAAGGTTGACAAGACTGCCTGTGGGTGGCATCTACATTTGTGCCAGAAGGAGTTAACTGCAGTGCTTTTGATTGATTGGTGCATTGCTCTTGTTTTATTATTAGCTGATCTTATTAATAATGACCAGAATAAGTTTCTGCACCAGTCTGTGAAATCTGGTTGGCTGTTGTCTCTCTTCCCTGGACTCAGAAGCTTTTCTGCTTTGTCTTTCACTTCTGTTTGCCCTCTTCTTGGCTCCCAAAGAAATGGCTTTAAAAAAAAAAATAGTAGGGAATCATGATTTTGACAGTATAGTAAAATAATTCAGTCTGAAATAGACTGAAACTTACTGTTTATACCAACCGTCTCAAGAGAGAAAAATATTTACCAAGTGAATTAAACTCACAGTGTTCAGCAAGTCGCACTGCCATGCCTGGCAATCAAGTGTTTATCTTAAATGCATGTTGCAACAGGACCCTTGAGAGGGCAAGTAAAAGAAACACAACACAAGGCTGGTTTAGGGCGCTTCCCTGGTGGTCCAGTGGTTAAGAATCCACCTTGCAATGCAGGGGATTCAGGTTCATTCCCTGGTGGAGGGACTAAGATCCCACATGCTGCAGAGCAATTAAGCCCATGAGCCACACCTAGAAAGACCTCAGGCTGCAATGGAAGATCCTGTATGCCCCAACTAAGACCCGACACAGCCAAATAAATTTTGTTGGTGATGTTGTTCACTCACTCAGTCATGTGTGACTCATTGTGCCCCCGTGGACTGCAGCACACCAGGCTCCTCTATCCTTCACTACCTCCTGGAGTTTGCTCAAACTCATGTCGAGTCGGGGATGCCATCCAACCATCTCATCCTCTGTCATCCCCTTCTCCTCCTGCCTTCAGTCTTTCCCAGCATCAGGGTCTTTTCCAGTGAATCAGCTCTTCGCCTCAGGTGGCCAAAATTTTGGAGCTTCAGCTTCATCATCAGTCCTTTCAATGAATATTCAGGGTTGATTTCCAGTAGGATTGACTAATTTGATCCCCTTGCTGTCCAAGGGACTCTCAGAAGTTTTCTCCAGCACCATGGTTTGAAGCCAAATAAATATATATATATATATTTAAGAGGCTGGCTCAAACAGCAAAGAGTGTATTGGTTTCTGAAACTGAAAAGCCAAAAGGCATGATGCTAACATCAGGCGGATTTTGATACAGCTCAGCACATTCACTAAGGAGTCCTGATTTCTTTTTTCTGTTTCTCTTTCCTTGATGTCAGCTTTATCCTGAGGATCTCCCCTTGAGATCCTCAAATGGCTTTCAGTGGGTCATAGGGCCATATGCACCCCTGTTCCCAGCAGCCCCAGAAAGAACTCTGCTCTTCCTTTTTTTTTGGATCTGCTCTGGTCGTGTGCCCAGGACAGAAATCACAGTGGTAAAGAGGAACAAGCTATCCTTACTGGCTCAATCCAGATCATGGGTGTCGCCTCCAGAGCCAAATGGAACCCCCATTGGAAATCAGGGACTCTCGGGCCCCATCTTTTCATTCTGGCTGTTTGGTCAACTTTTAGTTATTAGTTCAAGTTAGTATATATGATTTTTTTTAACTAATTAATGAATTTGGCTATGTTGGGTCTCAGTCACAGCACGTGGGATCTTTGTTTCATCATACAGGATCTTTCCTTGCAGCAAGCAAGCACATGGACACTCTAGCTGTGATGCGAGGGCCCAGAAGTTGCAGTGTGCAAGCGTAGCCGCTATCCAGCATGTGGGATCTTAGTTCCCCAGCCAGGGATCTAACTCGCAGCCTCTGCATTGCAAGGCAGATTCTTAACCCACTGGACCACCAGGGAAATCCCAGTATATTTTAAACTCAAAAATGAAGATCTGTCCAAAAATATGTCCCCCTTGTCTTTTCGAGTTTCTTTGCACCCCAGCATCGACCATCTCTCATTCTACTCTCATCACCGCACCTAGGGGCTTCCGTCCACCTGGAACCTTCAGAATCTTGGTCATGGTGACTCACTGCAGCTATGGTTTTGCCAGCTCTCCTTAGGTGTTGCGTGACCAAGGATAAATTAGTTCGGCCCTGAGCCACAGGTTCTTGGTTTAATTTACCCACTCAAAGGGTTGTTTGAAATGTTTTCCAAGGTGATGTTGTCCATCCCAAGGAGCAGCTCAGCCATGAATGTGTGGTTTCCAGTCTTAACCATGATAGTCAGCAGCCAACTCTGCTGCTGGTTACTTACAGTCAGCAGGTACTAGAACGTGGGGTGGAGATGCTGCCGAGGCCTGAACTGTTTGGAAACTAGGTTGCCAAGTCCCCGGGGCTAGATAGGGACTAGAGACAAAAATCAGTGAGGAAATCATGGAAGTCAGTGAAGGAAAAGGGATGACCTTCCCCAAATGGAAGTAGTCAGACTCCTGCATAACTGGGCAAAGACACCCACGCATGGGTTCATTCTGTTCCACAGCAAGTGATGTTCAGAAAGACCAAGTTCTTCGGGGCACCACTGTTCCTGTACTTAGAGGGTTAGGTGCCAAGTTACCTGTCAATTCTCATTCAGAACAGCCTAGCTTCTGATGAAAATCCAATAGTGTAATGTTTGTTTCTAAAAAGATATTTCTTCTTTAAATTAATTTTTACTGGCATTTAGTTGCTTTACAATGTTGTGTTAGTTTCTGCTGAACAGCAAAGTGAATCAGCCCTATGTANAAGTTACCTGTCAATTCTCATTCAGAACAGCCTAGCTTCTGATGAAAATCCAATAGTGTAATGTTTGTTTCTAAAAAGATATTTCTTCTTTAAATTAATTTTTACTGGCATTTAGTTGCTTTACAATGTTGTGTTAGTTTCTGCTGAACAGCAAAGTGAATCAGCCCTATGTATACATATATCCCCTCCCTTTTGGATTTCTTTCCCATTCAGATCACCACAATGCATTAACTAGAGTTCCCTCTGCTATACAATAGGTTCTTATTATTCGGTCCGGTGGTTAGGACTTCTGGCTTTCACTGCTCAGGACATGGGTTCAATCCCTAGTCCCCTGAGATTGAAGAGGGGATCCTGAGAGCCACACAGTATGGGGGGAAAAATCAGAACAGTGCCTGGCTAAGTACTCACCAAGTCCAACTACCACTGTTAATTCTACAAGGATATTTAGTTAATAGCATCTAAAAAGATGTTTCTTCCAACTTACGCTTGCTGAGAGGAAGAGATAGTTAGGACATTTGGGATGGACAAGTGCACACTGTTATATTTAAAATGGATAAGCAACAGATCCTTCTGTATAGCACAGGGAACTCTGCTTAATGTTATGTGGCAGCCTGGATGGGAGTGGTGTTTGGGGGAGGATGAATATATGTGCATATATGGCTGAGTCCCTTTAAACTATTCCAGTACTGTTAGCCAGCTGTACTTCAATACAAAATAAAAAGCTTAAATATATATATATATGTTTTTTAAAGGGTGCAAAAGCACTGGTAGATTTATGAAGCATCTACATAGTTATCCCTGTCTAGACTGTTCTGAGGCAAGTTATGAGGTAGAGAGAATGGCCAACTGGGTCATCTTTGCTATCCTTGTAGACATAACAGTAGTAGCTAAGACCTGGTAAGCTCTTAGCCAGGCACTGTTCTGACTTTTTTCCCCCAACACTGCATGGCACAAAGGATCTTAGTTCCATGACCAGGGATGTGCACCCTCGGAAGTGAAAGTGCGGAGTCCTAACCACTGGACCACTAGGGGATCCCCAGCCAGGCGCTGTTCTAAGCACTGTGGATGTGCTGATTTACTCCTTCCCTAACATCCCATGGGACTTCCCTGGTAGCTCAGAGGTTAAAGCGTCTGCCTCCAATGCAGGAGACCTGGGTTTGATCCCTGGGTTGGGAAGATCCCCTGGAGAAGGAAATGGTAACCCACTCTAGTATTCTTGCCTGGAGAATCCCATGGACAGAGAAGCCTGGTAGGCTACAGTCCATGGGGTTGCAAAGAGTCAGACACGACTGAGCAACTTCACTTTACTTAACATCCCATGAGGGCAAAGACTGTGAAAGGTAGGTCCGTTGCTCTCGGTTACTCAGCACGAGGAGCGAAGCTAGGATTGATCCCAGGTGTTCTGGTTTCAGAGCTTTTAGCTGCCATCCTGTACTGTCTTCTGGTGATTTGATCTCAAATTTTTAAGTGAATGCTTCCTCTAAAACCTAGAGTGTATATTTTTTTTTCACTTTCACATTTGTTTATTGACGTATAGTTGAATTGCAATATTATATTAGTTTCAAGTGCAGAGTACACTGATTCAGTATTTTTACAGATTGTACTCCAATTACATTTATTGATTTTAAATGTCAAATATAAGTGTATATTTTATATCATTTGATCTGTATAAGTAGATTTAGCACAGTGCCTGCCTCTGAGTAAGCAGTCAATACAATTTTAGATGTTTTTTCAGCTATCTAGTTTTGTAACCTAGAGAGTATGTTGATTTATGATGGGTACTTGAGGGAAGGAAGAGATGGTGAATCATTTCGCCTGCATTGTGGCCACAATTGAGTGGCAAAAAACCACCATGTGTGTCTGTGTCCTCCTGGCCAAAAAAACCAAAGGTAACAGGAAGCTCTTACTTCCACTTGAGGCAGCCAGTTGAGACATTTTTAATTACTTACTGAATCTGCATCGACAAACCCACTGTGAATGAACTTGTGGGTTACGGGAGCAAAGGGGTGGGGGGAGAGATTGAGTCCAGTTGACTCTTGTATGCGTTGTTAGTAGAACATAACACAGAAGAATCTAAACTTATCCAACCCATAAACTACGGAGTGACTAGCTGCCACGGAGAAATGATTCTTTTTCTGCACAGTTCATCCTAAGTATCCTAATCTTGTGCGTCCTTGGAGTGTTTAGAATGTGCTTTGCCCTAGATCCCCTGGAGGAGGACATGGCAACCCAGTCTAGTATTCTTGCCTGGAGAGCTCCATGGACAGAGGAGCCTGGTGGGCTAGAGTCCATGGGGTCACAGAGTCAGGCACAACTGACCGACTAACGCTTGCCCTAGATACATCTCATCAGTACTAGATTGAAGTCAAAAGTGTAGTGTCTAGGACTTCCCCGGTAACCCAGTGGGTAAGACTCCACACTCCCAATGCAGGGGGACCAGGTTTGATTCCTGCTCAAAGAACTAGATCCCGAGTGCCGCAACTAAGATCCAGTGCAGTCAGGTAAAGATTATTTTCAAAGAATGTTTATTTAGAAACATAGTTCACAAGTAAGGAGTCCGAAATGATGTTTGTTGAGAAACAAATAGAAGATAAAATGATGGCATGGAGAAGAGCAGTTTCTCTTGACCCTTTAGGACACGTCCTTACCCAGGGCAGAGTCAAATGGCCTAGTGTCCACTCTCAACATCCACCCACCACTCATTTCCTGGCTTGACTGGGCCTGGAAGCCAGGTCCTGCCAGGAGTGACGACGAGGATGTCATTTGGAGAAGAGAGGAAGAAAGGGGTGCACGTTGTGGGATTTAGCCAGCCGTAGAGTGTAATTCTCCTTGACGGCTCCCATGTAACACAGTAAGCCTTTGAAACTCCTAAGCTGCAGCAGCACATAAAACACCCTGCCGTAGATGAGACGTGTGTGTTTGGGCTACGCAGCAGCATTGGGGTACACTCGCTAGAAGGGCGGTGGGGTTTGGATGGATGGAGTGGAGAGGAAGGGCCGAAGGAGGGCCAGAGCCCAGACCTAGCCACACCAGGAGAGCCTGAAATGGAGGTGGAGAAGGGGAACACCCAGAGCCGGGGAGAAGGCTGGCCAGGCCTGGGTCTGTGGGGTCCACAGGCCCAGGTAATCAGTTTAGACTCAGTGCCAAAGATCAGTTAATGGCTCTGTGGTGTTGAGCAGAAAGGTGATCTGGTGAGAGCTCTTGAAGTATCAATAATTAAGAGGCGTTTCACCTCATAATAAGGGCTACCCTTGTGGCTCAGCTGGTAAAGAATCCGCCTGCAATGCAGGAGACCTGGTTTCGATCCCTGGGTTGGTAAGATCCCTTGGAGAAGGGAACAGCTACCCACTCCAGTGTTCTGGCCTGGAGAATTCCATGGACTGTATAGTCTATTGGGGTCGCAAAGAGTCTGAGTGACTTTCACTTTTTTCACTTTACCTTATAAAGCAGACACCATCCTCCTTTTTCCTGGTGGTGGATTGCAGTGCCATACGCATGCCAAGCTTGCCAAGAGCTCTCAGTCTCAACTGATTTCTTTTGGCTTGTGGATGAGGCTCCACCAGCCTCGTCCCCTGCTCTGGCCACTCCCTTCCCCCAGCTCCATTTCAGGTTCCCTGAGTGTCCCTGTTATGACTGGGCCAGCCACTGCAAAAAAGGTTTGGGTTATAACAACCATAAAAAAAATGGGGAAGGGGGTGACATTAAAAGCTAGAAAGATTCTGGAGCAGTTTGTTTCTCAAGGGTTTTTAAAAGTTCTCTCTCAGGACTTCCCTGGCGGTCCAGTGGTTAGGACTCAGTGCGTTCACTGCCAAGGGCCCAGGTTCGATCCCTGGTCGGGGAACTAATGTCTCATAAGCTGCGCAGCATGGCCAATAATAATAATAATAAAACAAATAAAAGAATCTGTGATACAAGAAGTAGAGCTGAAAATTAAAGGAAAAAAGTTTTTTTTTAAAGTTCCCTCTGCACTTAAAGGGTAACTGGGAATTGTAGACAGTGCTTTATGTGTAGAGATTTTGCCAGAAAGGTGACCTGGCACTCCAGCACCCTCGGGGGAAGGAGGTAGGAAGTGGAGATCCTCTCTTACTATTTTTTCCTCTAACCGGTTTATCCTTTTAGTCATGGATTAGGCAGATGCGTCATGTGACGTGCCTCTAGCTGTCTCAAGTCTTGTCTCTTCCTCTGCTTCTCCGTTTTGCCCTAAGTCCTGGGCTGTGAGGGAACCGGTGTTGGTTAGGTGACTGCCTGGCAGACGTTTTCACTCGGAGAGTGATTAGAAGTGTAAAGGCCTTTATTTAGTCGGGGTTGGTCTGCCTGAGATTTGTTATTAGACCCGTGACTAAATTGTGGTTCTTCCCCTGACACCGAGGATATGGATGGGCTGGTTTGGTTTTTTACTTTTTTTAATGGACTCTTTCCCCGCCCCCCCCCACCCTTGCGTCTGCACGTTTAATAGACACTGGTGGTTAAGTGGATTTTAAAACTGTCAATGGGAAACCTCTTAACCATTCCTTGGGTAGATGTGCGTGATGTGAGTCAAACAAATAGTCGATCTCAGATGGGGGGGTGTGATAGATGGATAGTAACTGAGGCCAGAGGTTGACTGGGGTTAATGCCCTCAGACGTGCTTTTGGGCAATGCAGAGATTGCCAGGAGACAGTGATTAAAACTTGGAGCATTAACAGTATGTTACGCTATGGGAATAAAATATATCCTGTTCCAAGATATAAAGAATGTTTCCCTCAAAGAGGAAAGAGGATGGAGCTCCCAGAGTATGGAGACTGGAGGACTGGAGAAGGATCTGCGTTGTACTGGGCTGGCCTTCCATTCCCACCCTGCTGGGGGTGGANGCTATGGGAATAAAATATATCTGGTTCCAAGATATAAAGAATGTTTCCCTCAAAGAGGAAAGAGGATGGAGCTCCCAGAGTATGGAGACTGGAGGACTGGAGAAGGATCTGCGTTGTACTGGGCTGGCCTTCCATTCCCACCCTGCTGGGGGTGGACTTCTCCGCTTCAATAACTTCATCGTCTCTGAGGAAAAGATGGAAGTAAAGAAAATTGGGTCTCAGTTGGACATATGACAAGTCGTTGTGACAGGTAGATGCCTATGTGTTGAATTTTCAAGTCACACTTTATCCATGTCAGTTTCCCTCTTCAGCTTCTAAGATTCAAAGCTGATTCCCTCCAGGGAAATCTCATGAGCTACCTTATTGCTTACCTAAAGCATTTATTATTTTGGGGTGGAGACTGAGACTCATATTTATCTTGCTGTCATTCACTTCACTTGCTATCTGTGTATGCATTTCAAGAATTCGAGCTAAAAGTTAGGTGATGGGACTCTGGCAAAACTGATTACCCACCAGCCTGCCCGTTGTGGATACTCCATTTTGAAATAGTGTGTGCTGTATGTGGACTTTGTCACCAAAATGTTTTCAGTAGTACTGAAAGTAGAAGCTTTTTCTGGCAGATGGATGGCTGTAACTTGGAAGTGTTTGCACTGTGTTTAAGGATTGTTTTTAATTGTGAAACTAACTTAGGTGCTGTATCACATTGAAATCTTAATACCATGTTCTTTTCTCTCAACTGTATTCCCTCCCACTTACTTTAAGTAAAACCATAAGACAAGGGTAGGAGTTATCATGGTCCTTTACACAAGACTTTTCTGATTGTGGAGACGTATGCACTGGTTTATTTTACCCTGATGCTATGTGCTTGAATCCTATAGTTAACTCTCCCTTTTCTAATTCTAAGTGATCCACCAAGTAAATTTCTGATTATAAATTGGCTTCATGGGTTGATCAGCTTTCAAGAGAAAGAAGGTACCAGTTATCTGGTGAAAGTACTGCCACCTTAAGGGGAGGAGTATTTTTCATTGCAGATTAAGACACTGGCATTTTGTTTTCATACTTCAGTCTCAGTCAGCCTGGTAGAGGTGAGTCCATCTGAGGACAAGATCTCCATCAGGGCTGAAGACCAGACCTGGACACTGAGATGAATTTCCCAGCATATCCCCACTCCAAGAGACCACTTGATGGACAGCTTACTTGCTGCTTCTGGAAGAGCTCTACCATCCTCATGCTTTTCATTTGAACATGAATTTTGTTGTTCAGTCACTAAGTCATGTCCACCTCTTTGCAACCCCATGGGCTGCAGCACACCAGGCTTCCCTATCCTTCACTATCTCCTGGAGTGTGCTCAGATTCATGTCTGTTGAGTCGGTGATGCTATCTGACCCTCTCATCCTCTGCCACCCTCTTCTCCTTTTGTCTTCAGTCTTTCCCAGGATCAGGATCTTTTCCAATAGAGTTGTCTCTTTGCATAAGATGGCCAAAGTATTGGTGCTTCAGCTTCAGTATCAGTCGTTTCAATGAATAGGCAGATTGATTTCCTTTAGGACTGACCGGTTTGGTCTCCTTGCTGGTCCAAGAGTCTCCTCCAGCACCACAATTTGAAAGCTTTAATTGTTCAGCACTCAACCTTCTTTATGGTCAAATTCTCACATCCATACACGACTACTGGTTTGACTGTATGGTCTATGGCATAGTGACCATTAAGTGTTCTGGTAATAATGACTAAGAGTGTCAGCTACAGATCATTATCCTTGAATGAGTACAGTATCCAGTGGAAGATAACGTCAAGGCAATCAGTCATACCTTCACCCCAAGAGGGAAAAGATATACGTATATATATAGATATAGCTAATTTACTTCATTGTACAGGAGAAACTAACAGAACATTTAAAGCAACTATATTCCCCCCCCAAAAATGTTTAGGTGAGTGGAATTGCCTTAGCCTTAAGGCTGTCTCCTTTAAACCCACAGTTCATGTTATCTAACAGGATGGAGCATGATGGAAAAAAATTCAAATAAGAGTCTTATTTTTTAATGTGCTCAGGATAAGACTCGTTTGAATGTTGGAAAGCATCCTGGAAAAGAAAACCTGGGGCAAACCAAATAGAAATCTCTTGGCAGCTGTCTCTCTTCCCCAGCTGTATTCAGTTATTGAACAGCTGTCAAAGAAAGCAAAGCATTATTTGTCCATTTTGAACAATTTTGGAAAGCTGTTTTTAACCCCAGTAGTCTTTTTCTACAGCCTTCTAATCTCTGTAAAGATTTTAAAAGATCTGATAGCCCACACTTGTGTCAGGCCTGAAGTTACTACTTAAACATAAAGAGGCACCCAATAAGTGTTCATGTGAAATGAATCATAACCACTAGAGTTTTATTTCTTGCAAAATTTTGCACTATGGCACACCATTATATTTATTAATAGATGTTTTAGCTTGCAGTCAGCAACAGTATATACTATTTGTTTCTCAACTGCATAATAAATAATGTAAGATGAAAGTCAGAGCTGTATGTATTCTTTGCATAACTACAGAGCTGGAAATGACTGTCAGGTCAATTTCTATTCTAAACATTTCAGCTAATAGAGAGGCTGAGTCTCTGCAGTTTTTGAGCTTGTGATGATATGAAATGCAGTCAGCATAGTCTTTCTTTTGCATCTGAGGCACAAGCCATTCTGATTTTGGAGCATCCTTTTTTTTCTCTCTGTTTTTATTAAAGGGTTTAGATTTCTGACAGGGAAGGCTAGTGTTTGAATATATCGAAATTTGAGACTCAGAAAAACTTCAAAATATTTGCTTTTCAGTTCTTCTTTGTGGTTGAATAGTGGGCAAAAAAGTCTTTATTTCAGTCAAAATTGCACCGAAGTGTAAATTGGCTATTTGACTGTGACACTGGGTCATAGTTTTAGTGGAAAAAAAAAAAAAAAAAAAAAAAAACAAACCTCTTGGGTGGCTTCTAAGATTCAAAGCTGATTCCCTCCAGGGAACTCTCATGAGCTACCTTATTGCTTACCTAAAGCATTTATTGATTTTGAGTATTCTGAAGCGTAACGTAGGGTCTTCCCTGGCAGCTTAATGGTAAAGAATCCACCTGCCAATGCAGGAGACACGAGTTCGATCCCTGGTCCAAGAAGATCCCACATGCCACAGGGCAACTAAGCCTGTGCATCACTACTGAGCCTGTGCTCCAGAGCCTGGGAGGCACAACTACCTGAGCCCTCACACCCTAGAGCCTGTGCTCCACAACAAGAGAAGCCCCTGCAATGCGAAGCCCACAGCCCACAGCTAGAGAGTAGCCCCTGCTCACCAAAACTGGAGAAAAGCCAGCGCAGCTGTGAGGTCCCAGCCCCGCCAAAACTAAAATAAGTAAATTTTAACAGTTTTTAAGAAGAGTAGTATATCATCTGAATTACCTTTCTCCAGTAGCAAACTTGAATGTAGAAGGAAATTCTTTTATATGGTGGTCTTCTTGAGTCAGGCCACGAAATGATTAAAGGTAAGATAACCAATGTGCTGGTGACAGTGATGTGAATTTAAGTGCCAAGATCAACGCACTATCTGCCCACATTCCATCACCATTAGATTCTCTTTTCAAATTTGTTTTTTAGAAACCATTTGAGAGCGATTAAAAGTCAGCTGAATTGCCTAAACTCTTCTATGCCTTTCACTGATAATTTTCAACACATTCACTGCACAACATTACTCTAACTATGTAGGTAGAACAAGGAGAAGGCAATTTCCTAAGGGCATGATTGCCATATAGTCTCAAATGATCTATTTAATATAAAAGCTTAAATAGTTTTACCTGCTGTTTTTATCTCTTTAATTAAAAGGGCTCCAGATGGTGAAGAATGTTATAAAAGTATTTTTGTATATATTCTATGCCTTGCTTGGATTGAGGATTTTTTCACGTTTGTTGGTTTCCCCACTCCCACTCCACTTTTCAGAGTCTTCCCCATGTGTGTTCAAAAATCCTTGGCCATGTCTTATTTTTTAATTGAGAGGAGATGCATTTTTTCTTTTGTGGCAGACATGTGCTTTCTACTGGAAGGAACAAATGACAGAAAAAAGGGGCCAAGTTTCTGCGACTCAGTTAAGCGTTAGTAAACTCAGATCCGGCTGCTTGAAAGCCAATATTTGAGAGACAAGTGCTGGTTGAAAGGAAAGGTTGCTTTATTCAGGAGCCTGGCGACCTGGGGAGAAGGCAGCCTCATCTCCAAAGGCCAACTCCCCCTTGTCAATCAGCAGGGAGAGTTTTTAAACGGGAGTCAGTGCATAAGTGGAAGGAGGGGGCTACATGCAGAACAGCACTGTCAGTCCTGAAGATCATCTTGAAATTGGTCCTCCATGGTCTGATCGGTGCCATCGTGATTGTTTTAAGTACAGTTAATCGTCAGTTCCAGGATTGGTTTGTTCCCGTTTCTTTGAGGCCACTTCTCAGAATTGTGGCACCTTATATCATGGCTACTATTTGCTCATCATACAGTTAACTTCTTCCACCCGGAGGGAGTTTCAGTATCTATAAGACAGCTCACAGGATATGGCTCAGAATATTATCTATAGCCCTTGAGAAGGAACTAAAGGTCCTTGACTTTGTTGAATGACGAAACTATTATTATTTTGCCCCATTTGACTGCTTTTCTTTGCTTCTGCATCTTCTCACTTCTCTAATTAAATTCATTCTTTTACTGAAGGTTTTCTACAGACAAGAGGCAGGTGGAGGACACTGGAGGGGGGTGGTCAGTCCTAGGAAGGCCCCGAGGATCTTGCTTGGTTTTAAGTAGTCATGCCATCCCCAGACTTGACTATGGAAATGGGCATGTTTCCTGTGCTTCCTGAGGTCTCTTCACCTTCCTTTTAAGGCTAGAAATCTCCCCTAGGTAGTTACCCACACACCAATCTCCTTGCTTGTTCTCTGAACACCTTGATGAGCTTTATACTGAAACAAGGGGTGGGGGATGGGCATCCCATTGGTGACTTCATGGTTTTTCTTCTCTTTTCTTCCTTCAGTTCCCTGTGAGGCCACTTATGCCTCATAATCCATCAACAGGCCTCTGAATTTTCCTCTTGTGGCTGTCAAATGTCACTGCTTTCCCAGGAACAGTGTGGGACTGCTTCATTGTTTGCACTTAGCAAAAGAGATGGTACAAGCATGGGTTCCAAATAGGAAGGATCTCTGCACCCATGGGGTGTGGGCCAGGGCACTGTGCTCCCACGGTAGTTGCGCGGAGATGCTTAGGAAGTCTCCAAGCGAAGGGAAGAGAACTAGAATATTAAGCACACTTTGAAGGATATAAAAGAAAAGGAATTAAGTGTACACTAACAGAGGAAAGGGCTTCCCTGGTGGCTCAGACAGTAAAGCATCCACCTGCAACGCAAGAGATGCGGGTTCGATCCCTAGGTCGATAAGAGCCCCTGGAGTAGGAAATGGCAGCCCACACCATTCTTGCCTGGAGAATCCTATGGACAGAGGAGCTTGGTGGGCTACAGTCCATGGGGTTGCAAAGAGTCAGACACAGCTAAGCAACTAACACTGAACAACAGAGGAAAACTAAGACTGCATACACTTCACAACTCCTAAAACATAACCAACAAAGTGGATATTTTCTGAACCACTTGAGAGGAACTAGTTTTAGCCCCTGTTAAGGCATTTAGCCCAAGATGCTTTTCCTCCAAGGTCCGAAGGGGACCGTCTTGGGTGAACAGCTTTCCCTGCGGGAGGCTGGAGATAACTGCAATCTTTCTGTTTGGTGTGCTGCCTGCAGGTGTGCATCCAGGCTCGTGGCCCCTCTCTGTGTGGTGGTGGGATCTGGTCTTTGATCTGAGTAGCTGTTCCCATCCCAGAGGGGCCGAGCTGGAGCTCAGGTCCACCTGGAAGGAATCCCTGATCTCTCTTCTCCTCCAGCTTCATTCCTCCTGAGAATTAAGATGGGGGAGCCTCGAGCTCCTGGTGCTCTCATAACAGGGGATGTCATTATGTCACTTTCCTGCTAAGAAAGTTCCAGGTTCCCCATCACTGAGCTCATTCATCTTAACCCCTCTTGGCTTGCACGTGTGCTAAGTCATTTCAGTCGTGTCCAACTCTGTGTGACCCTATGAACCGTAGCCCACCAGGCTCCTCTGTCCATGGGATTCTCCAGGCAAGAATAATGGAGTGGGTTGTCATGCTCTCCTCCAGGGTATCTTTTCAACCCAGGGGTCAAACCCAGATCTCTTACATCTTAGCACACAGCAGATAAATGTATATAAGTGAGTCCCATGCTTCGGTTTAGTGACGAGCTTACAGGGTCAATCCAGATCTTTTTAATGGCATCAGACTCGTCTGCTGCTGACCACAACGCCAGCTCCATGACCTTACAGGTTTGCTTTGCTCTCTGTCTGCAGACAGCCATGCAGCCTCGATCCAGGTCTCACTGGCCCGCTCTGTCCTCAGACCTCCCCATTTCAAAGGTGCCTTTCTTCCTACACATACCTCACTTTGTCTGGCATGACCTGCCTTTCTCCTGCTTCCTTGAACTTTAAAGTCTGCTTTCCCAACCCCCGCACAACTGTCAGCACTTGTCATCTTTCATCAGCTTCCCCCAGAAGGTATCTGCTTAGACAGCTCTCCTGTTAGACACGGAGGATCCCAAATGTCACCTAACTCTTTCCTCCCTGTGTCACCTGGACCTGCTTCAGGACTCCTGGTGAGCTGAACGACATTTTTTTTTACCTTGTGTCAGAGAATGCATGAGTCTGTCTGTGGAGTAAATTCATAAAAGGAGACTTGCTTGTCAAAGCATATGTGCATTCATGACTTTGATGTATGCTGCCAAATTGCCCTCCAGAGGGGTTGTGCTGACGTGTGTTGCCACCAGGAGGGAATGTTGAGTGCCCACTTTGACACAGTTATGCCAACACAGTGTACCATCAAGCTTTTCAATTCTTGCCCATCAGATGAGTGAAAACTGGTGTCTCACAGATATAGCCTTCTTTGTAATTCTGCTTAAACCTTCGCACTTGTTGGGGATTAGAGAAGAAAGTGATGATGTCTTAAGAGGTAAAAAGATCCCTTTGGATGGAGGTGTCCATCCTGCCTCAGTCACTATGTCACTAGAAAACTGGTCCTACATGTTAGAATGGCTTCCTAGATGTCAAGAGCCAAGTGCACTGGATCCCCTAAAAAGAATTTTCTCATCGGAAGAGTAGGGCCATAAGCAGCTCTTTATTTAGCAAATACTAACTTGGCAGTTTGGACAAACACCAAAGCATGTCCTTCCAACACATGGAGAGTAAATGGTTTGGTGAGGAAGGCAGCCGCACTCTGGAGTGATGTCTGCACATTCCCAGAAGCAACCCAGACAGTCTAAACAGAAAATACAGCTTCTCAATAAACCCAGGAATGCCTGTCATTCCAAACCCAGAAATTATACACAAGGGTACTCGTAGCATTATTTATAGTAATGCAAAGCTGGAAACAACCTACAAGTCTAGAATAAAGGATACTCAGATGACATATCCGTAAGATGGAATGTTACATAATCTTTAACACACATTTTTAGTGACAAGGGAAAATCTGTATATGCTAAATTTAAGTTAGAATGTAAAAATGTATATGTAAAATATAACCTTTTACTATGGAATGAAAAATGGCAATAAATCAAAAGCAAAAAAAAAAAAAAAAACCTCTCAGAGGAAGTATGCCAGAATGTTAGATTTAGTTGTCTCTGGGAGATGGGGTTGTGTGTGGGGGATTTTATTTTCTTTCTGCTATATTTTTCTGTATCAATTTCCTACCTTATACTGGCGGTCAGGGGAGAAATAGGCAAAAATCTCAGTTCCTTCCAGCCCTTCCTTATCTTCAATGAAAAGGACATCAGGCTGTCTTAAGGCCTGAGCTTGGGACTGAGGGGACATCAGGTTGGTCCCAGAGGAACAGAGAGGAGTTGCCAATGTGATCAAGGTCTCAGCAAGCTTGGTATGTTAGAGAATAGTAAACTCTTTAATTGAGAAGAATGTTACTGAGACCTTTGTGAATAAATCCATATTTGCAAAGGCACTAAGTGTTTTAGAGTTATGAGATGATGTGGTATTAAGATGATTTCTCTAGGACCCTGTAACAAGCACCCTGCATAGTAGAGAAATTCAGCCACAGAGAAGGAAGCCCAGCCTTATCTTGTAATGATGAGATGGTGAGGATGATGATGATGATGGTGAGGATGATGGTGAGAGTGATGATGGTGAGGGTGAGGATGGTGAGGATGATGCTGAGGGTGAGGATTGTGAGGATGATGGTGATAATGCTGAGGGTGATAGTGATGATGATGATGGTGCTGAGAATAATGGTGAGGGTGATGATGGTGAGGATGGTGAGGATGGTGAGGATGATGGTGAGAGTGATGATGGTGATGGTGACAATGATGATGAGGGTGATGGTGGTGATGGTGAGGGTGATGGTGGGGATGGTGAGGATGATGGTGATGGTGAGGGTGATGATGATGAGAGTGATGGTGATGATGATGGTGAGGGTGGTGAGGGTGATGGTGAGAGTGGTGGGGGTGATGGTGAGGATGATGGGGAGAGTGATGATGGTGCTGGTGAGGGTGATGGTGAGGATGAGGGTGATGATGGTGAGAGTGATGGTGATAGTGATGGTGAGAGTGATGATGGTGATGGTGAGGGTGATGCTGGTGATGATGCTGAGGATGATGGTGATGGTGAGGATGCTGAGGATGCTGAGAATGATGGTGATAGTGATGATGGTGATGTGAGAGTGATGATGTGAGGGGGATGGTGAGGATGGTGAGGATGATGGTGA
>SJYA01001837.1:410496-603695 GCA_006410615.1 Neotragus moschatus | reverse complement strand
GGTGAGGGTGATGCTGAGGGTGATGATGGTGAGGGTGAGGGTAAGGGTGATGATGATGATGGTGAGGAGGGTAGTGGTGATGGTGAGGATGGTGGTGGTGATGATGGTGATATGATAACGATGATGGTGATGATGATGGTGATATGATGATGTTGGTGATGATGACAACGATGACAGTAGTACCACCTGACACACATGGAAGGCTAGCTACACACCAGGCACAACTCTAGATGTTCTGCACTTAATATATCATATAATTCACACACAAACTATATGATGTGTTAAATGTTATTATTGCTCCCAATTTTTAATATGGAAAACCCAAGAGAGAGATTAG
This sequence comes from Neotragus moschatus, assembly GCA_006410615.1. NCBI lineage: Eukaryota > Metazoa > Chordata > Mammalia > Artiodactyla > Bovidae > Neotragus > Neotragus moschatus. The sequence continues at coordinate 603,358 of SJYA01001837.1, read as the reverse complement.
GCAACTGAATCTAGTCACCCAGCTCGTAAGTGGCAGAGCTGCATAGCACCGAAGTAGAACCCAGCCTGCCTTCCTTTATCAGATGGATCTCAGGTCTGAACAGATCAGGGGACAAGAAACTTTGGGAGGTGAGGGCAACTTCTCTATTCATATGCATTATGGTGGTGATTACATGAGTGTGCACATTTGTAACAGTTCATCCAACTGTACACTTAGGATGGGTGGACTTGATTGCATCCAAGTTAAACCTTGATCAGGTTAGTTGTTTAAGAAGGCCTGGAGGTACCCTCTTTCCTTGATTCCAACTGGTATCTGAGAATTTATTGCTGCGATATGAGGACAGGCTAGGCTCATCCACAGCATACCTCCTGACTCAAGAAGAGGAGAGTGAGATGGCCTAGGTGGAGCTGGTTCAGCCCGTTTCCTGCTGCTCTGGCCTTGCAGGCTCTGGGCCTCGGGGGCAATCCAGAGATGGGGATGGGGATCAGGGTGCCACATCACCCTGACCTTTCCCCCAGGCACAGCGGGAAGGGGGGCCATGTGGGGGTCATGCTCCCCCTCTGTAGAGTTGAGATGAAATGCCTTGGTTTGCCACCAGTGTTGGGGGATGGGGTGGAGTCCTTTGAACTCTTTTCCCAGAAATCACATGATACTAACAGGGACCTCCCTGCCACGTTCAGCCTGTGGTGTTGGGTAGCTGGCCAGACAGACCCAGTAACTGTCTTCCTTCTACAATGAACGTGGTTCATGCCCCAAATTATGCTGTTCTGTACATTGCTGGCCTTAAAAAGACTCGCAAATAGGCAATGTTACAAAAGTTCACATCTGCGAGTACGCAAGTCTGCTGTGTTTTTAACAATGAGTGTTCGGTTAATCAGCTAAATTAAAGAATTCTCAAACATACCAAATGGGTTTTTCTTCTCTCTCGCACTCTTTTTTTTTTTTTTTGCCAATAATGACAAGATCTCAGTGAAGACAATGCTGTGCTCTCAGGCCTGTGTTTTTATACCATTGTATGTGGCCTCCTGTTTGAAGTCCTTTCCAATGACAGGGTGGTGGTTTATCCTACCCAAGACCGTATGATCAGACTCGGCATGTCACCCCTGCACATCATCGACTTTTGGCAGTGGAGTTGGTGTCTCTGGTTCTGATCAGGGAAGCGTATTGTCAACAGGAAATATCTGTCAGCGAGACAGAGGCAACTTCAGGCAAGATCATGGGAGGAGAGGCCAGATCTCTGTGGGTCCTTGTCTTGAGTCCTGTAGGTCAAGGACAAGGCAGAGGCAGCTCCTACTTGCTCAGAGTGTGGACTCCAAGAAGCTCTGCTCAGTTCTGGCAGGAAATGAACTCCTCTCCTTCAGGAACAGAGGAGACTTGCCCTCCTGAGATCACACATGCCTGCAAACCCATAAATGAATTGTTTTTTCATTTTTTTTCCCAAATTCAGGATGGCACTGTGCAGGGTGAATGGAGTTACCCACCCGGCAGGGCTATCCTCTTCTTTACCAGTGGAATGTGTATTTATGTCTCTCAATTTTTCTTTTAGTTTGGACACATTTTATCATAAAAGATTTGGAAATATGCAACAGCACCAAAATTAAAATCGACATGCACCCAGGTCTCCTGTGTTTTAAAAATGGTCAGTTCCTCTTTTATAGTAAAGTTGGCTTGTGAAAGTTTATCTGATTGGTATAGAGGCAACCTACTGTTTCGTTTTTAACTTTTTATTTTATATTGGAGTATAGCCAATTAACAATGTGATAGTTTCAGATGCACAGCAGAGAAACTCAGCCATACATATACATGTATCCATTCTCCCTTAATCTCCCCTCCCATCCAGGCTGCTGCGTAACATCGAGCAGAGTTCCATGTGCTATACAGTAGGTCCTTGTTGGTTATCCATTTAAAATTTAGCAGTGTGTACATGTCCATCCCAAACTCCCTGACTGTCCCTTCCTTCTTCATCCTTTCCCCCAGCCCACCTATGCTTTGGATACTGTCTCCAAATTCTTGCTGGGCTGGGTCTTTAGTAGGGAAACTAAGTATTAATTTTTGACTCTCAAAGCCCCAGTTCGAGTAGCAACGAGAGAAGTTACAGAGGGGAAAATGTTAGGCTGGGAAGACAAAAGATCTTCTAATGTACAAAGCTGTTGGGCCATGGAATAGGCTGTGCCTGGGGCAAGGGGTCCGGGGGCCCTTCAGCCACTGGTGGTGGAATTCTCCCTCCCAAGGCTGCTATATCTCCCTGATTCCCCTTCTCCAGCTGCTGATTCCTGGAACAGAGAGAAGTTCCATGGTCGCCAAGCAGCTCGTGCTGTTTTGAGTAGGATTTCCAGATGTATTTCCATGGCAGAGGAAACGCATTCTCATCAAGGGCTGTTTGATTCCAGGACTCTCTGGAGCTGGTTCCCCAGCCCCGTGCTCTGTGGCCGGCATCCAGGGAGGTACAGAGCTCCCACCAGAATGAACTCAGCACCCTGCTTACTTCATCAAGAACGTCTTGCTTAAAAAACAAGAAGTGCTGAACTCAGTAGTTGGTTGATGTTCTGGTGCCAGATTTTTTTTTTTTTTTTTTTAAGTCACAGTTCAATTTGCAGAGAGCACTTCTGTGGCTCTGCAAGTGGCCCAGCCCTCCAGGTGTGGGGAGACACGTGAGGGGCTCACAGCAGGTGGTGCTCCAGGGCACCCTGTTGTCTCCAGCCTCACCTCAATGGTTCCAGCCAGAGCCACCTCCAAGCTCCTTCAGCTTCAGTCTATTTCCAGGAAGGGGCTCCAAGGCCAAACCTCCCTACGTAAGCATAGTCTTGCTTCCCCATAGCTCAGCAGCAACGCGGCACGGGGGTTGGGGATGAGGATGACGGGTCAGTAGGAGTGTCATCTCCGTGCCTAACTTTACTTCTTTGGACCCTGATCATTCTTCCCTGTTGTTCTTTCCAGAGCACTGTTATATGCAGGGGACTCTTTAGCTCCTTTTCTGGTGACCNAGCTCAGCAGCAACGCGGCACGGGGGTTGGGGATGAGGATGACGGGTCAGTAGGAGTGTCATCTCCGTGCCTAACTTTACTTCTTTGGACCCTGATCATTCTTCCCTGTTGTTCTTTCCAGAGCACTGTTATATGCAGGGGACTCTTTAGCTCCTTTTCTGGTGACCTTCTGATCTGGTCACATTTGAAAGGCAGTGCCTGGGACTTGGATGGCAGGCAACTTCGGAGAAATAGAGAGTGTACCGGGGTCTTCCCTGGCAGTTCAGTGGTCAAGACTTTGACTTCCAGTGCAGGGGGTACAGGTTCGATCCCAGGTCAGTGAGCTAAGATCCTACATGTCTTGCGAACAAAAGATTAGAACATAAAAAACCAGAAACAATATTGTAGCAAATTCAATAGAGTTTTAAAATATCAAAGCTATTTTGAAAACAGAGAGAGAGAAGGTGCTCTAGACCCAGCAGATGTGAGCTAAAATTTCAGTCTAAGCCCCCAATCAGCATTTTAGAGCTAGTTTAAGAGGAGTCTCAGAATGACTGGTGATCATCCTGCCTTATTGACTGTTCATTTTTAATGACAAGAGGGAGATGGCATCTGTTTAAAGGAGGAAAGAAAAGCATTTGCACAGAGAAGGTCACTTCATGCAGACTGGAGCCTTCAAATGCCATTTCCCACTTTTGCAGCAAATGGGTCAAAAGTAATGGAAAGGGAATCTGGGTTTAATTTTTTCCCATCTCTCCCCTCCACTCTTTTATTTTCCTAAGATTAATTTAATTTATTTATTTATGGCTGTGCTGGATCTTCCTTGCTGTTCACAGGCCTTTTCCACTTGCAGCAAGCAGGGGCTACTCTCCAGTTGCAGTGCATGGTCTTCTTATTGCGGTGGCTTCTCTTATTGTGGAGCACGATTTCCAAGTGCTCAGGCTTCAGTAGTTGCAGCACCCCAGCTTAGTTGTCCCACAGCAGCTGGGATCTTCCCAGACCAGGGATAGAACCTATGTCCCCTGCACCCTCCATTGGCAGGTGGATTCTTTTTTATTATTTTATTTTTTAAAATTTATTTATTTTAATTGGAGGCTAATTACTTTACAATATTGTAGTGGTTTTGCCATACATTGACATGAATCAGCCATGGGTGTACATGTGTTCCCCATCCTGAACCCCCCTCCCACCTCCCTCCCCATCCCATCCCTCTGGGTCAATCTCAGTGCACCAGCCTTATCCACTGAGCCACCAGGAAAGCCCCCTCCCTCCATTCTAACTGATTGAAACATTAAATGCGAATGGAAATTTTTGAAATGATATCTTGATATTATACCTGTGTTGGCAGAAAGCTTGTCCCACACAGTGCTTGTAAACATACAAAAGCCTCCTCAGTCTTCAAATAGGAGTGCTTAGACTTGGAATTTAAAATTGGTGGCCCATTTTTGAAAAGGAAGCCAAGGGTTGTAAATATGTATTGCCTGGGGGACCAAAAAGGACCACATGGGCTGTAACTGCAGACAAAGCAGGTGATGCTCAGGGCACTCTCCATCCTGCATCCCTCGGGTTCCCTCTGCCCAGTGCTCCCTGGGCTCTGTTCCTTCTGGGTCTTCTCCCTTCCNTGACTACCGTGGAAGAGATCATTTGTTATGCTCATTTTTCCCAAGAGGAAGGATTACATCACTCCACAGGGGGACACACAGGGAAGCACCAGGGCCAGCCAGGAGGCAAAGGCCCTGAGAGGAGAACATAGACAAAGCCTTTATTGTGGATTTCTTATAAAAGAATGTGTGGAGCAGGGTAAGCAGGCCAGGCAGGGTTAGGATTGGCTATTTTGAATAATTTCAGCAGGCTCTGGAGCATGGGGGCTGTGTGCAGTTGTGTGATATCTGGCCCTGGGAAGATTAGAACAGGTGGATAGCAACCTGGGGCTGGAATTCGAGCTCCATAAAGGAGATGGTTGGGGTGTGGGCTCTGGATGGGTTAGCTTGCAGCTGAAGGCAGGCTCACAGGTGAGCCCTCCAAGATAATAATTTACCATCTCGTGGAATCAACTAGCCTTAGGAAATGCAGTCCCTCCTGGGTCAGAAAAGACCCAAGAGATCAAAGTGGCAAAATACAAAATAAACAGACACAATTTTTAAAATTAATTACTTAATTTTTATCGATTTTTGTGCTGGGTCTTTGCGGCAGTGCATGGACTCTTCGTTGCATGCCCAGGCTTTCTCTAGTTGCAGTGCCAGGGCTTAATTGTCTCGAGGCATGTGGGTTGTTAGTTCCCTGATCAGGGATCAAACCCTCATCTCCTGCATTGGAAGGCAGGTTCTTAACCACTGAACCACCAGGAAAGTCCCTAAAAAGACATGATTAATACACCTGTCCACTCTGATGATCCCATCCCAGGTACAAACAAGCTACGTAACATGAATGAAAGCCTCCAGCTCCTCATGGGTACAGTGAAGGGATGAAGGTTATAGCACAGCCAAGAGCTCACTCTGTCTTCTTTGTAGGGGTGAAGCCTCCAACGCTTCCTGCTACTTCTCCCCATCCCCAGGTTCCCAGGGGACATTTTACTCACAGGCACCCTCTCCGTCCCTGATAATGTGCTGGGAAAACCATTCGCCCTGGGCCACCTTGGAACTTCATTTTAATCTCTTTCGTATGTGGACTTTTCTGCCTACCTTTGTGTCCTGAATTCTTTGGGCCAATGGGCTGTCTTTGGGGCACTCTTTGAACGTTTGAGTTCTGGTTGTTGTTGTTTAGTCGACAAGTCATGTCTGACTTCTTTTGCAATCCCATGGACTGTAGCCCGCCAGACTCCTCTGTCCATGGTATTTCCCAGGCAAGAATACTGGAGTGGGTTGCCATTTCCTTTTCCAGGGGATCTTCCCGACCAGGGAACAAACCCACAACTCCTGCACTGGCAGAGGGATTCCTTACATCTGAGCCACCAGGGAAGCCCCACTTTGAGTTTTGAGCCTGAGCCGAATGACTATTCTCTGTACACGCTATACCTGTGTTCCATTTAACAGGTGACATTTAATAATGCCTTTGTGAAGTGAAAGTGTTAGTTGCTCAGTTGTGCCTGACTCTTTGTGCCATGGACTATAGCCCACCAGGCTCCTCTGACCATGGAATTTTCCAGGCAAGAATACTGGACTGGGTTGCCATGCTCTTCTGAAGGCAGAACTAAAAATAGCCTGGATTTCCAAGTATAAGACAAAACATGGCAGACCTTCTGTACTACAACCTGGAAAAATAAATCTCCATCTTATGTTGGAGAATTATTAACTGAGCTGGCAATAAAGAGGAGCGTGGAACTCATTTTCAAGGCAGGAGCAGAAAATAAAATCCCTTTATTGACGCTGATGCCAATACACGAGCTATAAAAGTTAGAAGGCAAAATATTAATCCATTTGGCACAAATGAAGAACCAATTCTATAAATGAAAATGGTGTGGAAAATATTATATGCTGACCGTCACTGTGGAAAGACATCACAAGGACCAACTCTTCTGTTGTTCAGAAGAGTCAGATTTTTTCCCCCCTTCAGATCAAGCAGGAAAGTTAAATTGTGTTGTGAAAACTTTTAAATTTCTTAGAAAATCCCTGTAAATTGGATTCCATAAATATTTGTGTTAATTAGAACATTATAAGGTTTTATAATATGTAGGCGTGAGCATAGTTTACAGTGCTGTCTCATTAAGCGAGCATTTACTCAAACAGATGTAACAAGCAGAAATGGTGTTTCACTAAACAAATGTACATTTTCAAGTGTTAAATGGATAGCAGCTAATTAACAGAATTTTCATTGCACTCCTCAGTTTTTGCTTATGATGACATAAGTAGGACTTTTTAGCTCTTAAAGTTTAAAAGGGCGCTTAAATGATCAGTCCTTTGAAAATAAATACATGCATGCTGTGCTAAGTCGCTCGATCGTGTCTAACTCTTTGCACCCCATGGACTGTAGCCCTCCAGGCTCCTCTGTCCATGGGGATTCTCTAGGCAAGACTACTGGAGTAGGGTGCCATGCCCTCCTCCAGGAGATCTTCCTGACCCAGGGATACACACTGCACCATAATGCTTGGAGGGCAAACCCCTCAGATTCTGCTTCTCTCTCTTGTCCTGCAGGAAAGGCTGTGCCGATGTAGAACATACTGGAATAACCCTGGAAATTTAGTGCAGCAGAGTGGTGGGTAGATGGGAGTAGGTGTAGAGGTATGGGAATGATTAGGATTTGCCAAGAGAAAAAGGAAACCTTGGTCCTTCCTGATAGAGGGTTATTTTAGAACTTAAAAACATGCTGGTTAAAAAGAACCTTCCTAAGCCAGAAGGCACTACCCAAAACTTAGGACTGTCTTGTCTCGGTTGTTTATTCTCTGACTCTCCCACCCCTTCTCCCAGTATCCTAGCTTCAGTACTTTCATAGTTCCTGGACTTCCTTGGATTCCTTTGTGGCTGTCAAGAACTGTAAAAGGGGGACTCCCTGGTGGTTCCATGGTTAAAACTGTGCTTCCATTGTAGGGGCACAAGTTCGATCCCTGATCAGAGGAACTAAGATCCTGCATGCCCTGCAGCCAAAGAAATAAATAAAATATAATTGATACCTACAGAATTTAAAAAAATATTGTAAAGGGACTGAGAGTCTGCCCTCCTTGTCAGCTAGTAAGCTAGTGAGCTGTGGTTTTATAGATGCTGGTAGAAGACCCAGGGTTTCCCAGGTGGCACTAATGGTAAAGAATCTGCCTGCCAGTGCAGGAGAAGTAAGAGATGCAGGTTTGATCGCTGAGTTGGAAAGATCCCCTGGAGGAGGACATGACAGTCCACTCCAGTATTTTTGCCTGGAGAATCCCACGGACAGCAGCCTGGCTGGCTGCAGTCCATAGCGCTGCAAAGAGTTGGACAAGTCTAAAGGAAATTAACATACACACATACAAAAAACACAGCATTTTGGAATCAAAGACCCAGCAGTAGCATTGCCAGATGATCAGCAATCTCATCCTTATGCTTTTTCTAGAGGGCAACTCAGAGAGGGCCCAGTGATATGTGTACACAAGGTGGGTTACGTTACAGGAGAGAAGCCTGTGCTAAGTTGCTTCAGTTGTGTCCGCAGCATATTTGTGCCATATTTTACATTCCACATATAAATTATATCATATGGTATCTCGCTTTCTCATTTAGTATGAGAATCTCCAGGTACATCCTTGTTGCTGTAAATGGCATTATTTTGTTCTTTTTTATGGCTGAGTAGTATTCCATTGTGTACTGCATCTGATCCATTCATCTGTCTACGGACATTTGGGTTGTTTCCACATGTTTTGGCTACTGTGAACAGTGCTGCTATGAACATAAGGGTACATGTATCTTTTTCAAATTATAGTTTTGTCTGAGAATTTCCCCAGGAGTGGGATTGCTGAATCATATGGTAATTCTATTTTTAGTTTTCTGAACAACTGCTATACTGTTCTCCATAGTGGTTGCACCAACTTACGTTCCCACCAAGAGTGCAGAGGGGCTCCCTTTTCTCCGCACCATCTCCACCATTTAAATAAACATCCTTGAAGAGACAGTCCACAACCACTGGTAGTCAGTGCCTGGCTCATGAAATGTGCAGAAATGCGGGACCCCACAAGAATTCACGTTCAGCAGAACATTAGCAGTGACTTCTACCACCCCTCCAGCTCTCTGTGTCCTTGGGAATTGTCAGTGATGGGAGTGAAGGAGAAAGCATATCTTCCACAAACCACAGTCAGCCGCAGTCAGCTCCTTGCATGAACCTTTTTAGGAAGGCATTCATAAACTTCCTGAAAACCTTTGCTGATCCTTGTTTCAGAGTCAAATGTTGGGGAAGAGGAAGCTCATTAAACCCTCACCATGTGCTGTGCTGCATGCCAGGCCCTTACACTTACCATCTCATGTCAGCTCTCAGAGACAGTTATGGGGAGCATCACCTGCATTTTTTACAGATGGGAAAACTCCAGTTAAGAGCACAGAGCAGTAAGTGGTGAGAAGAGAGACAAATCCAGGTGGTCAGAGCCCCAAGCCCTGTGCTCTGCAAAACGTCTTTCCTTTTTCATTTTTCTTCCATTGAGAGGCTTTTGGAGGAGGAAGAGGTATGAGGGATGGCTTTGAGATTTTGTTTGACCAGGTAAAGTTAGAGGAACACTGGCAAGGGGGCAAAATCAGGAATGATCTTGTGCCCACAGACACCTTACATACGTCATCCCCTTCCTTCTCCTATGAATCCTACAATGTTTTCAAGGCAGTTGGAAGCCCTGTTATATGGATGAAGAAATGGAGACTCATGAGGGCTAAAGTCTTGCAGCTCCTTCCTTTCCTGATGTCCCTCATGCTGACTAGCTGTGGTACTTTGGAAAGCCATGCCTCCAGTTTTCCCCTTCTCAGAGCACAGTCTACCCATCTGGATGCTGCAAAATTGGACCCTTGACCACTTTTCATTAACCTCCTCATCTGAGTCCTGGGATATGGCAACCTATAGCGATTTCCCAGGACAAATATTCTAGGAACATAGTACTTAGTTTGTCTCCTGGAGATTATGAAAACAAACACATTTCTCTCTGCCTTTATGTTTCTCGGATTCTGGAATTTATTTGCTTGTTTACTTAGATTTAATCAAAGTAAACAAAAAAAGGAATGGAGACTCAAAGAGGCTGACAGACTTGACTGAGACCACATAACTCTGAAATGAGGAGCCTGGAAGCTGACCCCAGAAGATTTGACTGTGAAACATGTTCTGNCCACCTGGATTTGTCTCTCTTCTCGCCACTTACTGCTCTGTGCTCTTAACTGGAGTTTTCCCATCTGTAAAAAATGCAGGTGATGCTCCCCATAACTGTCTCTGAGAGCTGACATGAGATGGTAAGTGTAAGGGCCTGGCATGCAGCACAGCACATGGTGAGGGCTGTCTCTTATACACATCTACCTCCTGCCCTCCCAGCACTGCACCCCCACCACCCCCATAGTTCATATCAAAGACCCTAAAGCACTCTAGTAATTAAGCTTCATCTAAAACAGAAAAGAAAATTTTTATGGGTATATAGAATCTTTAAGAATTTTATTTATTAATTAATTTTTCATTTTTATACAGTTTTTAAAGGTTACTTTCCATTACAGTTCTGAAAAGAAAATTTTAATAATAGGTCCACTCCTTGGAGAAGGAAATGGCAACCCACTCCAGTGTTCTTGCCTGGAGAATCCCAGAGACAGAGAGCCTGGTGGGCTGCCGTCTATGGGGTCATACAGAGTCGGACCAGCAGCAGCAACCTGTTAAGTAATTCTGTTTCTTTGGAAAGAGAAGCACATGTGTGTAATTTAACCACTGCTCTGACCACAGCTGCTTCAAGCACCTTTGTCTCTCATGCTTTGATCTTGTATCTTTATCTTTCATATAGTGACATTTCAAGTGCCAGTGAGCCTCACACACTTGGACTATTCACAGCCTTCCAACAAGTCTCTTTGGTTTGCCTTTTTTGCCCCTTTTTAAAAATTCTAACAGTAATTAATGTCAGCTTCCTCACAACTAGCACCATTTAGCACTTTCTAACTGGTCTCTTCCTAGAGAGAGAAATGACTTGCTAAATTTTTTAAAAAATAATAAACATCTGAAAACTTCTTATTCAAAAGAAATGCCATGTAATTTTGCTCTTGACTGAGACCTGGACAAACTATTAAAAGTGCATATCCTTAGATATAAGGTGGTCTGGAAAGACTTACACATGCAGAGAGAGAATTTTTCCTCCACCAGGTTCCCTTGGCAACCATTCCATGAACATCTTCCAACACATCTTTAAAGCTTGGCTGTGGTGTGTATGTTAATTTTATAGATATGCCTAATGTTGCTCATTAACTTCACAGTTTGCAGATTCTTCCAGATTCTCTTAAGGGGGCTTTGTACCTTTGTGAAAAGCTTAAAATACCTATAAAACCAAAGTCGTCTTCAAGTGGTTTCTTATAGTGATTTACTTACAGATCCCTGCGGGTTCTCTTGTCACTTCAGTGTTGCAGCATCACTATTCGTTTGTTTAACTGTGAAGGAGATTGTATGAAGCTTAGAGAAAAAGTTACCGTATTTACACTTCTCTGTTGTAGTCATTGGACTGCCCTGGTGGCTCAGACGGTAAAGCATCTGCCAACAATGTGGGAGACCTGAGTTCGATCCCTGGGTCGGGAAGATCTCCTGGAGAAGGAAATGGCAACCCACTCCAGTACTCTTGCCTGGAAAATTCCACGGACTTGTAGGCTACAGCCCATGGGGTCACAAAGAGTCGGACACAACTGAGTGACTTCAACATGAGTGTCAGTGTTGTAGTCATAACACACTTTCCCATAACGGCTCAGATGGTAAAGAATCTGCCTGCAGTGCAGGAGACCTGGGTTCAATTCCTGGGTCAGCAAAATCCCTCTGGAGACAGGAATGGCAACCCACTCCAGTATTCCTGCCTGGGAAATCCCATGGACAGAGGAGCCTGGCGGGCTACAGTCCAGTTCAGTTCAGTCGCTCAGTCATGTCTGACTCTGTGCGACCCCATGAACTGCAGCATACCATGCCTCCCTGTCCATCACGAACTCCCGGAGTCCACCCAAACCCGTGTCCATTGAATCGTTGATGCCATCCAACCATCTCATCCTCTGTTGTCCCCTTCTCCTCTTGCCCTCAATCTGTCCTAGCATCAGGGTCTTTTCAAAATGAGTCAGCTCTTCTCATCAAGTGGTGAAAGTATTGGACTTTCAGCTTCAACATCAGTCCTTCCAATGAACACCCAGGACTGATCTCATTTAGGATGGACTGGTTGGACCTCCTTGCAGTCCAAGGGACTCTCAAAAGTCTTCCCCAACACCACAGTTCAAAAGCATCAATTCTTCCACGCTCAGCTTTCTTTATAGTTCAACACTCACATGCATACATGACTATTGGAAAAACCATACCCTTGACTAGATGGACCTTTGTTGACAAAGTAATATTTCTGCTTTTTAGGTTGGTCATATGCTGTCTAGGTTGGTCATAACTTTCCTTCCAAGAAGTAAATAATCTTTTAAAATTTCATGGCTGTAGTCACCATCTGCAGTGATTTTGGAGCCCAGAAAAATAAAGTCAGCCACTGTTTCCACTGTTTCCCCATCTATTTCCACTGTTTCCCCATCTATTTCCATGGAGTGATGGGACCAGATGCCATGATCTTTGTTTTCTGAATGTTGAGCTTTAAGCCAACTTTTTCACTCTCCTCTTTCACTTTCATCAAGAGGCTTTTTAGTTCCTCTTCACTTTGAGCTATAAGGATGGTGTCATCTGCATATCTGAGGTTATTGATATTTCTCCCAGCAATCTTGATTCCAGCTTGTATTTCTTCCAGTCCAGCATTTCTCATGATGTACTCTGCATATAAGTTAAATAAGCGGGGTGACAATATACAGCCTTGATGTACTCCTTTTCCTATTTAGAACCAGTCTGTTGTTCCATGTCCAGTTCTAACTGTTGCTTCCTGACCTGCGTACAGATTTCTCAAGAGGCAGGTCAGGTGGTCTGGTATTCCCATCTCTTTGAGAACTTTCCACAGTTTATTGTGATCCACACAGTCAAAGGATTTGGCATAGTCAATAAAGCAGAAATAGCTGTTTTTCTGGAACTCTCTTGCTTTTTCCATGATCCAATGGATGTTAGCAATTTGATCTCTGGTTCCTCTGCCTTTTCTAAATTCAGCTTGAACATCTGGAAGTTCACAGTTCATGTATTGCTGAAACCTGGCTTGGAGAATTTTAAGCATTATTTTACTAGTGTGTGCTGCTGCTAATTCACNTGATATTTCTCCCAGCAATCTTGTTTCCAGCTTGTATTTCTTCCAGTCCAGCATTTCTCATGATGTACTCTGCATATAAGTTAAATAAGCGGGGTGACAATATACAGCCTTGATGTACTCCTTTTCCTATTTAGAACCAGTCTGTTGTTCCATGTCCAGTTCTAACTGTTGCTTCCTGACCTGCGTACAGATTTCTCAAGAGGCAGGTCAGGTGGTCTGGTATTCCCATCTCTTTGAGAACTTTCCACAGTTTATTGTGATCCACACAGTCAAAGGATTTGGCATAGTCAATAAAGCAGAAATAGCTGTTTTTCTGGAACTCTCTTGCTTTTTCCATGATCCAATGGATGTTAGCAATTTGATCTCTGGTTCCTCTGCCTTTTCTAAATTCAGCTTGAACATCTGGAAGTTCACAGTTCATGTATTGCTGAAACCTGGCTTGGAGAATTTTAAGCATTATTTTACTAGTGTGTGCTGCTGCTAATTCACTTCAGTCGTGTCCGACTCTGTGCGACCCCATAGACGACAGCCCATGAGGCTCCCCCATCCCTGGGATTCTCCAGGCAAGAACACTGGAGTGGGTTGCCATTTCCTTCTCCAATGCATGAAAGTGAAAAGTGAAAGTGAAGTCGCTCAGTCATGTCTGACTCTTAGCGTCCCCATGGACTGCGGCCCACCAGGCTCCTCTGTCCATGGGATTTTCCAGGCAAGAGTACTGGAGTGGGGTGCCATTGCCATTATGCGGTAGTTTGAGCATTCTTTGGCATTCCCTTTAAGTTACAGTCCATGGGGTTGCAAAGAGTCAGACACAATTGAGTGACTAACACTTTCTCTTTCATATCTGAGGAAAACAAGGATGCTCTGTTAGGTATATATACATGCATCGATTTTTATGGAAAAGTTCTTAAAAACTGGAACTGAAGCTTTTCCTTTTCAATATATTTAGCATCATTTTGGTGTTCAATAACTGCTTCAATTCTGATTTCTTTTGAAGAGTTAAAACATTCTTTTATTTTAAATTGATTTGAGTTTTTTCAGAAAAGTTTCCTGCAAGATAAGCAATTATATTTTCATATAGTACTTTTAAAGCGATGTCGACATGATTTCTGCTGTCATTTAAAAAGAGTGGGATTGTGTCAGTATCATTTGCTGTCAGATAACATTTAGGTGTGGGAGCACTTGTTTATATATGTAAGTTGTACAGTTGAATCAGGTAAATCCAGCAGTAGTTTTTGGCTTATTCTGGAATGTTTACCCTAAATAAACCCTTGATTAGTTGCAAGAGTATAATGAGTTTATAGTTGCTTTTATAGCATAACCTGTGTGTGGAAGCAACCTCAGAAAGCCTCATTTTGTACTAGGTATAATAGCAGAGAATGACTTCTGCCATTTAACTTATTGGTTAATAGACAGACTTAACAGCATCTTCATTCAAAAAGTCATAGCAAGTTGTTGGTATTTGAGTACTGCATTTTCTATTTCCATTATACAGTGCTTCAAGTACAAGGAGAGAAGGCATCCTGTCACTTGAAAAAAAGATATGTCATACATGTATATATCATGTACTCTATGTACATTATCATAGCTTCTTTAATTGCTGTACTTCTATGAATGTTTATCGTGTATTTCTACGTTCTTGGCAATTTGGTGTTGTTGCTTAGAAAGTGTAATTAACGAAATGATCTACAGTCCCATCCTCTTTATATATCTCTTATGGGAAGGGAGAAGAATCCACTGCTTTATGGCACCAGAGATCCTGGCAGCCCTGCCAAGACATAAGTTCAGTATTGAGAGGGACAGACACAAGGGAGGTGAGAGAATATTCTGTGTGCAGAGCCTGTGGAGATGTGTTGGGGAGTAAGCTCAAAGCTTTTGCCCTGCAGAGCATGGGTGGCCAGCAGGAGGGTGCCTGGGACCAGCACTTACTCACTTGCCACACCAGGGCTTTCATCCGTGTTCCAAACTGAAGCGACCGGGAGTCGTCACTGAGCCATCTTTTCACAAGGTCCAGGTAGGAGTCAGTTGCTAGAGACTGGAAAACACAGAAAGGCGCAAAGTGGGATCCTAAGTTCCCAGGGCTGCAGCAGCAAACATACCTTATGGGCTTTTTCAAGTGAGTAGAAGTTCAAATGGAAGTTTGGAGATTATAGTCCTCCACTGATAATTAAGGTGCACATTTGTGAGGAAAGCCTCACATGGGTGGGAATTCTGTATCAGATATTGTAACCTCAGGTTAATAGAGAGGCTTTAGGGCACCTTTTGGTACAGTCAAGAGCAAAAGGTGGTTAACTAGAGAACGGATGCTGAGGGGACCATCAGGGCAGCCAGAAGACATTCATGCCAGCCTGTTTGTCCCTGACACACGTCTGCATTTGTCCCTTCTCTTCAGCACAGAACACCAAGATGAATATTATTTTTAGAATGAAACCCACACAAAAATTGTCAAATGCTTTGAGCTCTATTATATATTATGGGCTTCCCAGGTGGTTCAGTGGTAAAGAATCCTCCTACCAATGCAGGAGACACAGGAGACATGGATTTGATCCCTGGGTTGGAAGNCACAGTCAAAGGATTTGGCATAGTCAATAAAGCAGAAATAGCTGTTTTTCTGGAACTCTCTTGCTTTTTCCATGATCCAATGGATGTTAGCAATTTGATCTCTGGTTCCTCTGCCTTTTCTAAATTCAGCTTGAACATCTGGAAGTTCACAGTTCATGTATTGCTGAAACCTGGCTTGGAGAATTTTAAGCATTATTTTACTAGTGTGTGCTGCTGCTAATTCACTTCAGTCGTGTCCGACTCTGTGCGACCCCATAGACGACAGCCCATGAGGCTCCCCCATCCCTGGGATTCTCCAGGCAAGAACACTGGAGTGGGTTGCCATTTCCTTCTCCAATGCATGAAAGTGAAAAGTGAAAGTGAAGTCGCTCAGTCATGTCTGACTCTTAGCGTCCCCATGGACTGCGGCCCACCAGGCTCCTCTGTCCATGGGATTTTCCAGGCAAGAGTACTGGAGTGGGGTGCCATTGCCATTATGCGGTAGTTTGAGCATTCTTTGGCATTCCCTTTAAGTTACAGTCCATGGGGTTGCAAAGAGTCAGACACAATTGAGTGACTAACACTTTCTCTTTCATATCTGAGGAAAACAAGGATGCTCTGTTAGGTATATATACATGCATCGATTTTTATGGAAAAGTTCTTAAAAACTGGAACTGAAGCTTTTCCTTTTCAATATATTTAGCATCATTTTGGTGTTCAATAACTGCTTCAATTCTGATTTCTTTTGAAGAGTTAAAACATTCTTTTATTTTAAATTGATTTGAGTTTTTTCAGAAAAGTTTCCTGCAAGATAAGCAATTATATTTTCATATAGTACTTTTAAAGCGATGTCGACATGATTTCTGCTGTCATTTAAAAAGAGTGGGATTGTGTCAGTATCATTTGCTGTCAGATAACATTTAGGTGTGGGAGCACTTGTTTATATATGTAAGTTGTACAGTTGAATCAGGTAAATCCAGCAGTAGTTTTTGGCTTATTCTGGAATGTTTACCCTAAATAAACCCTTGATTAGTTGCAAGAGTATAATGAGTTTATAGTTGCTTTTATAGCATAACCTGTGTGTGGAAGCAACCTCAGAAAGCCTCATTTTGTACTAGGTATAATAGCAGAGAATGACTTCTGCCATTTAACTTATTGGTTAATAGACAGACTTAACAGCATCTTCATTCAAAAAGTCATAGCAAGTTGTTGGTATTTGAGTACTGCATTTTCTATTTCCATTATACAGTGCTTCAAGTACAAGGAGAGAAGGCATCCTGTCACTTGAAAAAAAGATATGTCATACATGTATATATCATGTACTCTATGTACATTATCATAGCTTCTTTAATTGCTGTACTTCTATGAATGTTTATCGTGTATTTCTACGTTCTTGGCAATTTGGTGTTGTTGCTTAGAAAGTGTAATTAACGAAATGATCTACAGTCCCATCCTCTTTATATATCTCTTATGGGAAGGGAGAAGAATCCACTGCTTTATGGCACCAGAGATCCTGGCAGCCCTGCCAAGACATAAGTTCAGTATTGAGAGGGACAGACACAAGGGAGGTGAGAGAATATTCTGTGTGCAGAGCCTGTGGAGATGTGTTGGGGAGTAAGCTCAAAGCTTTTGCCCTGCAGAGCATGGGTGGCCAGCAGGAGGGTGCCTGGGACCAGCACTTACTCACTTGCCACACCAGGGCTTTCATCCGTGTTCCAAACTGAAGCGACCGGGAGTCGTCACTGAGCCATCTTTTCACAAGGTCCAGGTAGGAGTCAGTTGCTAGAGACTGGAAAACACAGAAAGGCGCAAAGTGGGATCCTAAGTTCCCAGGGCTGCAGCAGCAAACATACCTTATGGGCTTTTTCAAGTGAGTAGAAGTTCAAATGGAAGTTTGGAGATTATAGTCCTCCACTGATAATTAAGGTGCACATTTGTGAGGAAAGCCTCACATGGGTGGGAATTCTGTATCAGATATTGTAACCTCAGGTTAATAGAGAGGCTTTAGGGCACCTTTTGGTACAGTCAAGAGCAAAAGGTGGTTAACTAGAGAACGGATGCTGAGGGGACCATCAGGGCAGCCAGAAGACATTCATGCCAGCCTGTTTGTCCCTGACACACGTCTGCATTTGTCCCTTCTCTTCAGCACAGAACACCAAGATGAATATTATTTTTAGAATGAAACCCACACAAAAATTGTCAAATGCTTTGAGCTCTATTATATATTATGGGCTTCCCAGGTGGTTCAGTGGTAAAGAATCCTCCTACCAATGCAGGAGACACAGGAGACATGGATTTGATCCCTGGGTTGGAAGGATCCCCTAGAGAAGGAAATGGCAACCCACTCCAGTATCCTTGCCTGGAAAATCCCACGGACAGAGGAACCTGGTGGGCTACAGTCCATGGTTTCATAAAGAGTCAGACACAACTGAGCACATATGCATGCATTATATATTATATTATACAGACAATATGTAAGAATGTGATATAATATTTATGTAATCTATATAACTATATATAATGTAACAAATGGTAATATTATATACTGCAAGTAATATATTAATACACATTCAGTTCAGTTGCTCAGTCGTGTCCGACACCATGAGGAGGCAGCACGCCAGGCCTCCCTGTCCATCACCAACTCCTGGAGTTCACTCAGACTCACGTCCATCAAGTCGGTGATGCCATCCAGCCATCTCATCCTCTGTAGTCCATTTCTCCTCCTGCCCCCAATCCCTCCCAGCATCAGGGTCTCTTCCAATGAGTCAACTCTTCGCATGAAGTGACCAAAGTACTGGAGTTTCAGCTTTAGCATCATTCCTTCCAAAGAACACCCAGGACTGATCTCCTTTAGAATGGATTGGTTGGATCTCCTTGCAGTCCAAGAGACTCTCAAGAGTACAATTATGTAATTAATATACAATGCATTGACACTAATATACTGATATTGATATATTGGTGTCATATTTTAATATATTTGCATACTATAGTGATATGATTCATATTAATATATAGATTATATAATGCATGATATTGTAGATGGTGTCTAATATTCTAATAGAGCATCGCTGCCCTGAGGGTAACCCTTAGCACACAGTGACTCTGTGCACCATTACCCCCAAGGAGCCAACTGTCAGCCAGCAGCCGTTAGTGAGGGCATTTTCAGCAATGGTCTGTGGAGTGGTAGTTGTCAAGCAGAGAATGAGGTAAGAAGCGGATCCAAGCCTTCTCCTTGAGGCCCTCCAGCTCACTCACCGTTGGGCCAGCGGATGAGCGAGGGGGCCAGGGAACAGGCTGGGGGCTGCGTCTACAGGGCTCCAGAGTTCTCGCCAAGGCCACCCAGTGGCCAGACCCAGGCTTTGAGGCTGCGGTGACCCTCTCCCCCATCCCCACCTCTATGACCTTATGGCAGCGCCATCTGCATAGGACAGTCTGTGGGACCCAGCCCCCACCATTTGGGCCGCCTGAGGAGCCTGAAAGCCAACTGGGTCCTGAGCGCCCTGCTCCCTCAGCCATCACAGCTGGACAGCATCCGGGGACCTGGCCTGAGGACGCCACCAGCCTAGATCCTCTTCCTCTCAGCCAGGACTGGACCTCACAGGGTGAAAGTCATACCTTGGGACCTTTCTTATCAAAACAGAGTAACATTGGCATGGTGGAGTTTTACAGGAATGTCGTTAGCTGACTGTGACCTGACCTCAGGAACAAAAGCTCAGACACCAAGAACTTTACAACTCATCCCTCACCTCCCTCACCTTTCCTAGAAAAGGGCTTCACTGAGAGCTTTTAGGGAATTTGCAATTTTTAAGGCATGAGCCGCCTGTCTTCTTGCACAGCCCTGAATAAACCTTTCTCCTCCACACTCTGATGGTTTGGAATCGTTTGGCCTTTCTGTGCATTGGGCACACCGACTTGTGTTTCAGTAACAATATTACACAGTCTAGAATATTATAGACACATCTCTTTTAGAAAATATATAATTTGTTTAAAGGATACAATTCACTAATTTTTTTAAATCAAACTGTTGAAAAACAAAGGAAAAATACAATGAGTCCCCTACATATGAATGAGTTCCATTCTTAGAGCATATTCATAAGCCAAATTTGTTCATAAGTCCGACAAAGTTACCGTAGGTACCCACTTAACACAACCGGCTATGTAGTACTGTACTGTAATAGATTTATTATATTTCTCACACAAATGATACATAAAAAAACAAAAAAGAAAAAAACATTTTTTATCTTACAGTACAGTAATCTTACAGACATGTGAACTAACATGATTGTACATGAGAAGGTACAGTCACATGATTCACTAAATTTTAAGAAGAAAATAAAACTGAACAATGTCAGATGCATATGCATTCTATGAGACCAGAGAAAATAAATTCTAAGAAAATGCTAGTAAAATAAAATGCATTCTTGTTTCATCAGATATCTTACAAAGTAAGATAAACCTTTCATATTTCCAAAAGAAGTAAAGTAAGTGGATAGAAACCTGCCCCTTTACATGGCTAGCCCAGGATATACCTGTAATTGCTGTATAAAGAAGTGGCAATTCTATAAATATACAGATATTGTTCAAAGTTAGCACCAAGTAGTGTGGAGCAGAATCTCTTCAAGCAAAGGTCAGGTAATGTTTTAAAAACAACCTCCCATTTAGAAAATATTTTCAAATGACTAATTTTTTATATTTTAACGTAAGAGATGGGAAGCTACGAGTGTACATGAGCTCCCAATCCCGACCTCCCCCCCTCCCGCCCCACACCATCTCTCTGGATCATCCCCATGCATCAGTCCCAAGCATCCTGCATCGAACCTACACCGGCGATTCACTATACACTCGTGACTGATTCATGTCAATGTATAGCAAAACGAATACAGTATTGTAAAGCAAAACAATCTAAAAAATAAAAATTAATTTTAAAAAATGGAAAAAAATAAAAGAGATGGGAAGCTGTCATGACTCCCCTGAATTTGAGTTAAGTATAACTAATCACAGCGCTGGAGACTGAGTCCAGTGACTCGCTTTTCTGCTTTTCTCACTGATGGTCAGCAGCACAGGGCATTTGGGCAGCTTGGACTGAAAGCCTTTGCTTGATCTGCTGGTGGAAATAGATTTTCTTTCCACAGAGCCTAATGGGCCATCTCAGCAAACACTGGGTTCCCAGCAAGGTGGGTTGCTGTGGAAACCAACAGCTCTAAATGCCAAAAGGGAAGAGAAATATTAAAATCCCAGCATCAAGGCCAATTTGAGGGAGTATAAAAAAGCATGAAAAATGGTCAGAGGAAGCCAAAAACTTCACAGAAAGAAACAAAACAAAACAAAATGATGGAGCCCATAGATTTCACTTTTCCTGCCATGATAAGTCAGATCTTTTTCCAGTAGATGTGAAACCGAGGCTTGATGGCTGTTCAGACTGAGACGAGCATGGTCCTCCCAGCTGTGTTCCCGGTGAGACCCACAGAAGGGGCTGCGATCTGGAGCAGTGCCCTTCAGCAGGTGACTGCAGGAGAGATGAAGAATGTCGATTGCAGAGTTGGCATGAGAAATTATAAAGTAAATGTCTTCTATCATTTGTGGGGAAAAAAAAAAGACATAAATTGCTATTTGAAGATAAAAGGGGAGGAGAGGAGGCATGGCCCCTCGGTGTCCACAGGCAGTTCTGCTAAGTGCTGTGCACCTGTGGAGGGTGAACTGCGATTCCTTCCTCTGGCTCCTGCTGTGGTCTTTGCTCTGCACTTGCTGTGTGGGTGCCTCCTCTCCAACCAGCCATTTGAAACAGACTTGTCTCCTTTAGTTCTAAGTCTGTGGGCAGAAAGGAGATGATGAAAAGATCATGCTGGACTAAAAGATAATGTTTAGTGTTCTACCCACCAAGCAGATATGCTCTTTGAAAATGACTTGGTTTGTGCCCACAGAGTCAAACTTTTCAAAGCTGCCAAGAGTAAAGGAGTTCTGAATTATAGGGGAGGAAGAATTCCTAAGCACTTGTTTTTTCCTTCTTGATTCTACCACTGGTCCATGAGAATTTGAGAAGCATACTGTAGAGGCAGTAACTGAATTCCTGATCATGAAATAATGCTGAGTAAGAGTGTGAAACAAGAAGTCCGAGCACACACTCCCAGGGTCCTCCCGCCATGCACTGCCGAATTGGAACCCATGATGGAAGCAGCAATAGTCAGGGTTCTCCAGAGAACAGAGCCAAGGAGATGTATGGGCCTATAGGAAGAGATTTATTCTAAAGAACTGGCTCACATGATCATGGAAGCTGACAAGTCCCAGGGTCTAAAGGGTGAGCCGGCAAGCCGGATGTCCGGGAGAGATGATGGAATAGTTCTAGTTCAAACGCTGGTAGACTTGAGATCAGGGAAGAGCTGACATTCAGTTCAAGTCTGAAAGCAGGAAATGCCAATGTTCAGAGGCTGGTAGGCAAGAGGAAGTCTCCCTTTTCTCTGAAGAACTTTGTTCTCTTCAGGCCTTCAACTGATTGGACAAGGCCCACCCACATGAAGGAAGGTGATCTGCTTCACTCAGTTAAATGTTTGTCTCCTCCAAATCACCTACAGACATACTCAGGATAATGTTTTTTTATGGAAGTATAGTTGATTTACAATGCTGTGTTAGTTTCTATTGTTTAGCAATATGATTCAGTGTGTATGTATATATATTTTATATATATATCCTTTTCCAGTATGGTTTATTATAGGATATTGAATATAGTTCTGGGTACTATACAGTAGAACCTTGCTGTTTATCTATTTTATATATAGTAGTTTGTATCTGCTAATCCCAAACTCCTAATTTATCCCTCTCTCACACCTTCCCCTTTGGTAACTAAGTCTGTTCTCTATGTCTGTGAGTCTGTTTCTGTTTTGTAAATAAGTTCATTTATGTCATATTTTAGATTCCACATATAAGTGATGAAGGCCTATTAGTTGCTCAGTTGTGTCTGACTCTTTGCAACCCCATGGACCGTAGCTCACCAGGCTCTTCTGTCCATGGAATTCTCCAGGCAAGAATATTGGAGTGGGTTATTTCCTTCTCCAAGTGATATTGTATGGTGTTTGTCTTTCTTTTTCTGACTTAATATGATAACCTCTCATTCATGTGGCTGTAGATGACTGTTATTTTATTCTTTCTTATGGCTAAGTAACAGTCCACTGTATATATGTACCACATCTTTTTCATGCATCTGTTGATGGATATTCAGGTAGCTTCCATGAGCTGCCTACTGTAAATGGTGCTGCTATGAACACTGAGGTGCATGTGTCTTTTCAAATTAGAATTCTCTCTGGATATATGCCCAGGAGTGGATCTTACTGCATGTTTAGGCCTAGGGTCATTTATAGGGTCTTCCTTTTCTCTGCAAAATGAGATAAATAGTATGTAGTACCCCACCTCTTCTCAGAGGGTGAGATAGTTGGATGGCATCACTGACTCGATGGACACGAGTTTGAGCAAGATCCAGGAATTAATCATGGACACGGAAGCCTGGTGTGCTGCAGTCCATGGGGTCGCAAAGATTCAAACAAGACTGAGTGACTGAATTGAACTGCCCCACCTCATGATAAGATCACTCCCCTGGTTGTCTTTTAATGGGAATAATCTTGTTTGCTGTTGAATGGATAATATAAGTGTTTCTATAAAAATGATTATTCATATAAATAAAACAAATTGCAAAATTTTAATACATATGAGACCTCAGTCGTCTTTAAAAATTACCTAAACACAATGATGTGTTTTCACATCTTGTTACACCAAAAGAAGTAGCTAAATAATCTTTTTCAGGTATATAATTGCAGAGTATGTGCTAGGCTTCCCATGTTAGAAGAAATTCAAGTGGTAGAACCGAGGGCATTGATTATAAGAAAACTCTTTTCTTTCTTTACTTAATTTTTATTGGAATGTAGTTGCTTTAAGATGTTATGTTAATTTCTACTGTACAGCAAAGTGATTCAGCTATATGCATACATATATCCCCTCTTTTTTGGATTTCCTTCCCATTTAAGTTACTACAGAGCACTGAGTGTCTCTCTGAGCAATAAACTCTTTACTAGGATCTCATTAGTGATCTGTTTGATACATAGTAGTATGTGTGTGTCAGTCCCATTCTCCCAATTCATCACTTCTTCTTTATTCCCTACTTGGTGTCCATCCCTTTGGAGAACTCCTTTCTTGTGTTTATTCAGAAATTATTTCACTTTTTCCACATCTCCCTTGCTCTTGCCTTCTCAGCCAACAGTGAAGAGAAAGCAGAAACTTTGTAATCCCAGTGAATTGTTAGTGAATGTTGCATCACATGATTGTGTAAATCGTCAGTGTGCAACACCACGAAGCGCCTTCCCACTTGTCCTGTTCTAGCGGATTTCTGCTATGAGAGTATTAATTCATGTATAACTTCCCATACCACTGGGAACAAGTAAGACCCAGCTCCATAAGAAAGCAAATGTGCTGTGAATCTGCATTAACACTGATAAGATTGGCAGGAATTGACTAGATAGGCTTTGTAATGCCATATGCCTGATTTTCTTGATGTTGGTTTTATCCCTCTTTTGGCAGAAGATAGGCTTTGTAATACCATATGCCTGATTTTCTTGATGTTGGTTTTATCCCTCTTTTGGCAGTAGTTTTCTCCTCCTATAGTAGTGAGTAACCACGGTCAGTTTTTGTAGCGCTTTTTTTCTCTACAAGGTTTTTGAGAGATTTATTTGGTGCAGACCTTATGTAACTCTTGGGTCTCTAGGGTTCTTTAGCTATTCCTTATGGTCATCTAGCCAAAAACTGCATTAACTCTGTGATACCAACCAAGCCCTTGAACTCTTTAATCAGTAGAAATCAGGAAGAGAAATTCAGTCAAAACTTTTTTGGGAAGGCTGCAGCATGAGGGATCCAACAAAACCAAGTAGCAGGTGCTTTTCCATCCTCCCAAGGAGGGACGAGCTGGTTCCTTAAATGGGGTGACAACTGGGGCAGGTCCATGGGCTGGGCAGGACACATTGCTTAGATAGTCCGCCCACCCCCTTGGTGGTGCTGTGTGCAGGGACTACTTTTCAGTCATGTCTTCATGATTACTAGCACAGCGACCCTGAGCTGTACACATCCATGTTCATCACAAACTGTTGAATAATTTTGCTGCAAATCTTAGTGCCTGCAGAGTCCTTGTGTAGCAGCCTGAGCCTTGCTTAGGCTGTGTTTACCAGCAGCACTGGGCAGGATCAGAAAGCATTGTGTTTGTTGCACAGTGTCTTAAAGGAATAGAGATTTTTCTCTCAATTATTGTTGGGGGGGGGGGTGCCAGGAGGAGCCAGGAGGAAAGGAGTTTGTTATAGGCAGTGGTTTTGAAGAAGATAAGGAATCATGTAAAGTGAAAAAGAATTGCTAAGAAGAGAACGTTCCTGGTTAAAACAAGTTATATTTTGGATGTAGATCTAGAATTTTTTTTCTAATTAAAAATAATTTTTTTGGCTGCACCTTATAGAATGTGGGATCTTAGTTCCCCCACCAGGGATCAAACTTGTGCACTCTGCATTGGATGCACGAAGTCTTAACCATTGGACCACCAGAAAAGTCCCCAGTCTAGAGTATTTAAGCATATCCCATGAATGCTTCCTGCCTCCCTTTGCTGTTATTACAGAATCACTGTTGGAGTTCCCCAGGTAATAACCAGTTCTTTGTTGCTCTCTCCTTCTTCCAGAGGTCACCCTGAAGGTCCACATCAGTGATGCCAGCACCCATCAGCCTGTGCCTGATGCACTTATTGAGATTTTCACCAACCAGGTCTCCATCGCCTCTGGTACCTCGGGCACAGATGGCGTCGCCTTCATCAAGTTCCAGTATAAGCTGGGCAGTCAGCTGATTGTCACGGCCACAAAGCATGCCTACGTGCCAAACTCTGCCCCCTGGAAGCCCATCCGGTTACCTGGTAAGGTGGTCTTTACCTTTCTCTAAAACAGGGCATATAATCAGGCTAGGGGTGGAGTCAGACACAGAAATGATTTTGTAAGCGTTAAGTCAGACAATTAGGAAAATACACGTGCATTCTCTAGTTTTTGGTGCCCCTTATGTGCAGGGAAGGTGGAATCTGATGTGAAGCTGGTTGGGCTCCACATTGCTATTCATACAATGGAACCGAAGCCTTTTCTGCTCATTTCTCCACCGTTCCATTCTGTACACGATGGGTTATAGCCAGCCAGTGGCATTGGGACAGTGCTCTGAAATGGGGCTTCCTCATCTCACTTTAGTATCTGAGAGCAAGGCTGCCTAAAGGTGGGCATGATGGCCAGACTGTCTTTCCCTGTCCCACCTTCTTACCTGCTCAGGAAAGCACTCCTGGTGCACCTCCACTCTCAATACTCCATTCCACTTCTGGCGCGTCTGATCACCAAATGTGTCGTGGTGTTTCCGCACACCCAGCAATGTGTCGCCGAGTCTGCAACCCCAGCTGGTACTTGCTAGCTTACCAGTTTATTATAAAGGTTATTAAAGGACCAGCCAGGTGAAGACATGTGTAGGGCAAGGTCTGTGGAAAGAGGCGTGGAGCCTCCATCCCTGACTAGCTGCACCACCTCCTAGCACCTCTGGTGCTCCCCAACCAAGAGGCTCACTCAACCGCATCCTCTGTGTTTTATGGAAACTTCATCATGTAGGCATAACTGATTAAAGCATTAGCCATTAGTGATTGATTCAACCTCCAGCCACTCTCTCCTCCCTGGAGGTCAGGGGGAGAGGACGGTGAGACTGAGAGATTCCAGCGCCTAGTCACACGGTTTCCACTGGCAACAAGTTCCCCTTCTTAGGTTACCATGAAGCTTTCCCACAAGTCATTATATTAACTGAAACTCCCCTTGAAAGCCCCATTCATTTGATATGAATAACAAAAGATTCCTTTATTGCCCTTATCACTTAGGAAATTCCAAGGGTTTTTAGGAGCTGTGAGCCAGAAATGAGACCCAGACCAAATATATATTACATATTATAAATCACAATATCGCATGACCTTTCACCCCTGCAAAGCAGTTGGCTTACCACCAGGGGCAAGGATGGTGCCTGACATGAGTTCAGCTGGGGATGGGGTAGGTGGAAGCAGCAGATGGTGCCCCCTCTGTCCCTTTACTTCAGACTCCATCTAGTGCCTGGACCACATTATCTGCCAGCATATTTATGGCCAGGGTAATGGGGGGAGGATGGACTTTGGAAACAAGATGACCTGGGTTCTGGCTCCAAAGCTATGCTTGAGCCCCTCTAGCTTTGATGCCAGTCTCTGCAAAATGGAGCTGATACCACCTTGTAGAGCAGTTCTACGATAAGTACTACGATAAAAGTATAAATCCTATGATAAAAGTATTTATCATAGGTGCACTCACTTACAGGGTCTAAAACATGGCAGGTGCTCAATAAACGCATAGCACCTAACACAGTGCCTGGTACAAGGCCAGTATTTGTGCTTACCTCTGCACCACAGGACCTGCCCCATCAGGGTTCCCGTTGCCTCTGGGGCCCATGGAAGCTAAGTGTGGCTATGCCTGTCTCATCCAGCCCCAACACCTTCATCCACAAAATCCTTAGTTCAGTTTATACTTGCCAAGTGCCTGCAATATGTCACACACTGCCCTGGCCACTGAGAATGCAAATCTAGAGACTCAGGACTTGCTTCTGGGAGGTTTATCCATTAGTTATGAAGTCAGCCACAGAAGCCAGTTCCTCCTGATGGGATCAATAATCTGATAGATTTATGAGCAGATGGGGATGCTGGGGAGGACAGGTCCACCAGCCTACATGAGCAAGTGAAGGAGCTTCCTGGGGAGTCTGAGAGGGCAGCTGAGTCTTGGGGATGAATAGATATTAGCAGTAGAAGATGCTTGTAAAAACATACAGATTCCAGGACTCACCCATTTAACTGGACAGATTGACCAAGGAATCTGGATTTTAATAAACAGTTCCTACTCCCGTCTAGTCAAGGCTATGGTTTTTCCAGTGGTCATGTATGGATGTGAGAGTTGGACTGTGAAGAAAGCTGAGCACTGAAGAATTGATGCTTGTGAACTGTGGTGTTGGAGAAGACTCTTGAGAGTCCCTTGGACTGCAAGGAGATCCAACCAGTCCATCCTAAAGGAAGTCAGTCCTGGGTATTCATTGGAAGGACTGATGCTAAAGCTGAAACTCCAATACTTTGGCTACCTCATATGAAGAGTTGACTCATTGGAAGACTCTGATGCTGGGAGGGATTGGGGGTAGGAGGAGAAAGGGACGACAGAGGATGAGATGGCTGGATGGCATCACCGACTCGATGGATGTGAGTTTGAGTAGACTCCAGGAGTTGGTGATGGACAGGGAGGCCTGGCGTGCTGCGATTCATGGGGTCGCAAAGAGTCGGACACAACTGAGTGACCAAACTGAAGTGGACTCCCCACAATAACCCCCATCCCCCAGATATTTATGGATAAAATGTTCATTGTAATTTGGGACCACTGCTTTGAGAGCTATGGAAAGTGGGTTGGAAATAGGTACAATTGAGGAAATCCTTTAGGAACATTTTAGAGGAAAAGAGATAAACCTGAGGAATATTTAGCAGGCAGAATTCAGAAAGCCTTGGAGAATGGGTGGGAGAGATACAAGGGAAAGAAAGTTGAGTCTCAAATTTCTGACTGGTGATGAAGCAGATAGAATAACAGATGGGCGATGGGCCACCTTGTGGTTCCCTAAGGTTGAGGGGATTAATGCTGTTGACTGAAAGAAATCCCTTACTCCTGCCCTGTGTGTATCCCTGTCCCCAAGCTTGGGGCTCCTACAAAAGTGGGTGGAGATGGGGGTGGAGGTGCAGGAGATGGGATGGAAAAGAATGAGTGTTGGGGTCATAGTCAGTGATGAATATAGCATAGATTGGATTTAAGCTGCCTATGGGACACCGAGCATGTTCAGCCTTTAGTTTCCACTTTCTGGCTATTATGACTGATGTTGCTATGACCATTCATGTACAAGTGTTTGCATGAACACATATTCTCAGTTCTCTTGGGCATGTACCTGGGAGTGGTGTTCCTGGGTCGCATGGTGACTCTTTGTTTAACATTTAGAGGAACTCTGGATTGTTTTCCCAGCGCCAAGGTCCATCCTTATCTTTGTCAGGCCACTTTGTCACATTCTGCTTGTCATGTAGCTGTTGGTTGTGTGTCTTAGCCTCCTTCTAATGTAGATCCCTTAAGGGCACAGACTGTCCCCAACAGTGATCTATTCTGTACATCTAGCTCTGGGCCTTATATATGATGGCAGCTAAATAAGTGGACTGTGTACAAAGAGGGGTGATGTCCATGGCCAGCCCCTGATTGGTCCCCTCTGGCACTGTCCAGAGCCAATTATGCTGAGTATTGGCTTGGCCAAAAATTCATTTGGGTTTTCCCGTAACATCCTACCGAAAACCTGAATGAACCCAATAATTGCTCGACTTAGCATTTGATATTTCTGGCTCCTAATATTTTCCTTGGAAGTTACTTTACCTCTCTAGGCCTTACTTTCTTCCTCTTTAAATGTAAAGACTACTCTCTCAATGGGAACATGTACATTACCATATGTAAAATAGATAGCCAGTGGAAATTTGCTAGGTGACTCAAGGAGCTCACACTGGTATTCTGTGACAACCTAGAGAGGTGGGATGGGATGGGAAGTGGGAGGAAAGTTCAAGAGGGAGGTGACATATGTATACCTATGGCTGATTCAGTCTTCCCCATTGGCTCAGCAGATAAAGAATCTGCCTGCAATACAGGAGATGCGAGTTCGATCCCTGGGTCAAGAAGATCTCCTGGAGAAGGAAATGGCAGCCCGCTAAGTGGCTTGAATCTGAGGCAAATATGACATCTGTTCAATGTGGATGATGGACTCACAGATACCTATGGCTGATTCATGTTAATTATGGCAGAAACCAACACAATATTGTGAAGCAATTATCCTCCAGTTAAAAAATTAAAAAACAACAACAACAACAACAAAAAAAAAAAAAACATGGGAACTTAGGCCCAGATGGAGTCTAAGAGGCCTTTGAACTTAAGTCTGTGAAGCATAGAGGTGAAGGTCAGACTCCAGAGTTCAAATCCTGGCTCCAGTATTTACCAGATTCGGGATCTTGGACAAGTTAATTCCTTATCTATAAACCTGTCTCCTTACCTGTCAAAGGGGCATGTTAATAATACCTCTTTCAGAGAGCTGTTTTCAAAGTTAAATAAATTACCCAAATTAAACCACCTAGAATAAAGTCTGACATGCCAGTGAGGGTTCAGTAATGTTAGTGATTATTATTATTCCATCCTTCACATTGATTTGGTTTTTTTCTTCATGTTCTACCCAGAAGCATGTAGGTTTTTCCCCCTGGCCACACCTTGCAGCATGCAGGATCTTAATTCCTCAACCAGGGATAGAATCCGGACCCTGGCAGTGAAAGCACTGAGTCCTAACTACTGTTCAGCCAGGGAATTCCCAAGAAACATGTAGGCTTTGTGAATTTTTTGGTTGGAAGTCGAGGTCTTTAAACAAGAATTTTAAAGTAGCACAAGTTCTGTCATCTTGTGTTCAGTTGCTTCAGTCGTGTCCGACTCTCTGCAATCCCATGGACTGTAGCTCGCCAGGCTCCTCTGTCCATAGAATTTTCCAGGCAAGAATACTGGAGTGGGTTGCCAATTCTTCTAAAGAATATAAAATATGTAGTTAACTGTTGCGGGCTAAGCAGTTGTTATATGAGAGACTGCAGGACTCATGGAATTCTGAAAGACTTTTGCTAACAATACTTAAAAGGATAAACTGTTTCCTTTCTCTCTGTTTATGATAATTCTGACACCTAGTAAGTGGATTTTCTTCTCAAACCAACCAGTTCTCCTCCTCTCTTGACACCAACTGGGTGTCTTACAATTCAGTTCCATTCTGACAGTTGTTCAGTCACTCAGTTGTGTCCAACTCTTTGAGACCCCCTAGACTGTAGCACACCAGGCTTCCCTGTCTTTCACTATCTCCCGGAGCTTACTTAAACTCACGTCCATTGAGTGGTGATGCTGTCCAACCATCTCGCCCTCTGTCATACCCTTGTCCTCTTGCCTTCACTCTTTCCCAACATCAGGGTCTGACAGTAGCTGTCCAGAATTAGCCCAAATGCTACCAATTAAGGGCTCAGTCCCATGAGACTGTCCTCTAACTCAGACACAAGCCCTAAGTGGTCACCTGTACTTCTGACCAATCAGCTATAAATCAGAGGTTCCCATGAGCTCCACCGCCCTCCCCCCNAGGGTCTGACAGTAGCTGTCCAGAATTAGCCCAAATGCTACCAATTAAGGGCTCAGTCCCATGAGACTGTCCTCTAACTCAGACACAAGCCCTAAGTGGTCACCTGTACTTCTGACCAATCAGCTATAAATCAGAGGTTCCCCTGGGCCCCCCCCCCCCCCCCCCCCCCCCCGGTTTCTTTCACTGTAATGACTCCCAGAACTCAGAAAAACAATGACTTACATTTGCTGGTTTATAACAAGTATCATAATGGATGCAGATGAACAGCCACATGAAGAGGTGCAACAGGGTGAGATCCAGAAGGGTCCTGGCCATGGGAGCTTCTATCCCCGTGGAGCTGAGGTGTACCACCCTCCTAGCACATAAATGTACTCACCAGCTTGAAGTTCCCCAAAGCCTGTACCTTTGGGATTCTCATGGTAGCTTCCTCAATCATGGCAGGCGTGATCAGTCATGAACTGAACTCTCCACCCCATCTGTTCTCTCTGGATGATGGGACGTGAGCCTGAAAGTTCCAAGATTCTTATCATGGTTTGATCTTTTTGGTGACCAGCCTGCATACAAGAGGCCACCCAGAGTCTCCTCATCAGATCAGAAAGATACTCTGGTAACTCAGGAATTTGAGCCAGGAACCAGAGGCAGAGAACATGTATATATTTATTATTATGTCACATTACTGAAAACTCAGTGTTGTTGATTGATTTGAACCCAGAGAATCCAAAGAATGCAGAGTACTTTAAAAATTGGCATGGGCACTTTAATTTAGAAGTCAGAATTTCCTCATATCCATCTTTGTTTCCGCAGTATTTTCTTCACTGAGCCTGGGCCTGCTTCCAGAACGATCCGC
The DNA here is from genome assembly GCA_006410615.1 of Neotragus moschatus. Taxonomy (NCBI): domain Eukaryota; kingdom Metazoa; phylum Chordata; class Mammalia; order Artiodactyla; family Bovidae; genus Neotragus; species Neotragus moschatus. The sequence goes on along the minus strand of SJYA01001837.1, from coordinate 571,932 downwards.
CACCCTGATGGTGTATGAAGACGTTGTCCAGATAGTCTCAGGATTCCAAGGTATGTCTGATACTTAAAAAGAGGAGCGATGGCAACTTTGAGGCCAACTGTTAAAGTGTGAGGAATGGGTAGTCAGGTAGTGATGGCCACGAGCATGTCCACAGCTGGACATAATAGTTGTAGTCCCTACAAGTGCATGGACATGTTGGCTGAGGCCTTGAAGTGCAGACGGGTAAGAAGAGGCTCTGCCCTCTTTCACACCATGTCTCTGTGTCTCCAAAGGTGAGAAAATTCATCCCAGGGTCAGAATCCAGATCCTGCCTGGGCCTCACTGATCAGTGGATAGGGTCACTCTGAAAAGGTTCATAAGCATTTGAGTATATAGAGTTTCAGGGGATTTAGTTTGTTAGTTTGTTTTTAATTTTTTTGGCTAGGCCTTGTGGCTTGTGAGATCTTAGTTGCCTAACCAGGGGTTGAACCCACACCCCCTGCAGTGGAAATGCAAGTCCTAACCACTAGACCCCCAGGAAACTCCCTAGAGTTTCAGTTTTGCAAAACAGGACAGATCTAGAGATCTGTTGCACAACGGTGTAAATATACTTCACATTGGTGCACTGGACACATAAAACTGGCTAAGATGGGGACTTGCCTGGCAGTCCAGTGGGGTTAAGACTCTATGCTCCCAATGCAGGGGACACATTTGATCCCTGTTTGGGAAACTAAGATCCCATATAGCACGGCTCCCCCCAGCTCAAAAAAAAAAAAAAAACTGGTTAAGACAGTAATTTAATGTTAGGTGTTTTTTACAATAAAAAAAATTTTCTCCTCCCACCCAAAAAAGAAAACAAAAAATTCCCAGGCATTCAAGTGTGGCCTTTTTCTATCTCTTATCCTCTTGTGTTTTTAGCCCATCTCATGTACAGTGGTGTAAATGTGACCTCACCCCTCTAACCTCTCTCCCAGAAAATCTGGTACAGAAGGTTTGTGGAATTTTCCCTTTGTTTGGGGCTGGCATTGGAACTGGGAATCAAACTTATGTCAAACCTTTTTTGTGCTGAGATGATTGGTTTCTTCCATCTGAGCCACAGGCCTGAGAATGATATTTCCTGTCTTTTAATGTTTCATCAGATTCTTTTTTGTTGTTTGCTTTTTGTTGTTGTTCAATCCCTAAGTCATGTCCAACTCTTTGTGACCCCATGGACTGCATCACGCCAGGCTTCCCTGTCCTTTACTCTCTCCTGGAGCTTGCTCAAACTCATGTCCATTGATTCAGTGATGCCATCCAACCATCTCATCATCTGTCACCCTCTTCTCCTCTTGCCCTCAGTCCTTCCCAGCATCAGGGTCTTTTCTGGTGAATAGGCTCCTCACATCAGGTGGCCCAAATATTGGAGCTTCAGCTTCAGTATCAGTCCTTCTAATGAATACTAAGAGTTGATCTCCTTTAGAATAGACTGGTTTGATCTCCTTGCAGTCCACGGGACTCCCAAGAGTCTTCTCCAACACCACAGTTCAAAAGCATCAATTCTTTGGTGCTCATCTTTCTTTATGTTTCAACTCTCACATCCATACATAACTACTGGAAAAACCATTTTTTATTTGTGCTGAGTTGTATCACTTGTGTCCGACTCTGCAACGCCATGGACTGTAGCCCACCAGGCTCTTGTGTCCATGGGATTCCCCAGGGAAGAATACTGGAGTGGGTTGCCATGCCCTGCTCCAGGGGATCTTTCCAACCCAGGGATGAACCTAGGTCTCTTATGTCTCCTGTATTGGCAAGTGGGTTCTTTACCACTAGTGCCACCTGGGAAGCCCCCTGTTTTTGTTTGTTTTGTTTATTCCTTTATTTTAATACTATTTACACCAATCATTCTCTGCCTAACCACATCCATGTGCCATCTGCAAGTGAGGTGACTTTATTCCTTTTTTTATTGCATAGCTGTGGGAATATACAAGGAGGTTAACATGCTGGTCTTAGAAGTATATAAAGAGAAATAAGGAGAAATGTCTGGGAGCCTATGTGAACTGAGTTTGGAAGAGATAACAGGAATAGATATATAGATTTTAATGTCATCTGCACAGTGAGAGCCCTAAGTCATCTCCTGCTTTTCTCCTAAGAGATAGCAGAACTAGGCCAGAGTCCTCAGCATCCTTTCACATCAGGACCACAGTGGGGGCTGTTGGGCTTGGGACCTCCAATTTCTCTTTAATTACCTTTGCCATTGTTGTTTCACAACTGAAATATAATGGTTCCCCACCTCCAGTCTTATTGGTATATAGTAGACATATATCTTCAATGATTTGGTACGTGTATATATTACACAGTGATCACTACCATAAGTCTAGTTAATATCCATTATCACACAGTTTTTTCTTGTGATGAGAACTTTTAAGATCTACTCTCTTAGCAACTGTCAAATATACAATCNACGTCTGGAAGTTTACAGTTCACATATTGCTAAAGCCTGGCTTGGAGAATTTTGAGCATTACTTTACTAGCGTGTGAGATGAGTGCAATTGTGCAGTAGTCTGAGCATTCTTTGGCATTGCCTTTCTTTGGGATTGGAATGAAAACGGACCCTTTCCAGTCCTGTGGCCACTGCTGAGTTTTCCAAATTTGCTGGCATATTGAGTGCAGCACTTGTACAGCATCATCTTTCAGGATTTGGAAAAGCTCAACTATCACCTCCACTAGCTTTGTGCATAGTGATGCTTCCCAAGACTGATTTGAACTGTTATTTACCTGGGGCCATACTATGGTGGAGGTAATGAAAATAATGGTGACCTCCTTCAAAAGGTCCCATGCATGCATTGCTACACTTGGTGCCCCCCACCCTACAGCAGGCCACCACCAACCCGTGCCTACACCAGCGTCTCCTGGACACTCACAGGCAAGTCTGGGCCAGTCTCTTGTGGGGTCACTGCTCCTTTCTCCTGGGTCCTGGTACACACAAGATTCTGTCTGTGCCAGCCAAGGGTCTGTTTCCCCATCCTTTGTACGTTCTGGCGGCTCTATGGTGGGGTTAGTGGTGACCTCCTCCTCCAAGCATATGCCATACCCAGGTCTGCTGCAGGCACCAGGCCATACAGTACGTCCCCAGAACGTATTCATCTTATAACTGGAAGTTTGTGCCTTTGACCACCTTTATCTGTTCTCCTCACACCCTGCCTCCTGCCTTTGGCAACCGTTCTAATTCCACTTATAGGTGAAATCATACAATATTGTCTTTCTCTGACTGATTTATTGTCTTTCTCTTGCAGATTTCTCTGACTGATTTATTTCAGTCATAATGTCTAACATAATGTCCTCAAAGTCTATCCACGTTGACCTAAATGGCAGAATTTCCTTCCTTTTATGGCTGAATAATATTCCATAATAATAATATAATAATAATAATATGTGTGTATGCATATACATATACACACATACATACATGTCCTGTATCCATTCATCCATCAGTGGAGACTTACATTGTTTCTGTGTCTTGGCTTTTGTGAGTAATACTGCCATCTTTGCCTGAATAAATAACTTCTGACCCTGGGTGACTCAGCCACTCATGGCCACAGCAGAACATGTGGCTGGAGGAGTTACTTGTTTACCGACTCTCCAAGATGGCTATTTCATACCCTCTAACCCCTGCACCACTGTTTTCTCCCATTCTGTGTTGTTGTTCAGTTGCCAGTTGTGTTCTGACTCTTTGTGAACCCATGGACTGCAGCACGCCACGCTTCCCTGTCCTTCACCATTTCCCAGAGTTTGCTCAAACTCGTATATCCATTGAGTCACTGATACCGTGCAACTAGCTCATCCTTTGTCATCCCCTTCTCCTCCTGCCTTTAGTCTTTCCCAGCATCACAATCTTTTCCAGTGAGTTGGCTCTTCGCATCAGGTAGCCACAGTATTGGAGCTTCAGCTTCAGCATCAGTCCTTCCAATGAATATTCAGGGTTGATTTCCTTTAGGATTAATTGGTTTGATCTCCTAGAGTAGACTAGAGATCTCCCACTCTTTAACGGACAAGTATTCAAGCCCATGTGTCTATGCTTAGTTGCTCAGTTGTGTCCAACTCTTTGCAACCCCACCAGGCACCTCTGTCCATGGGATTTTTCCAGGCAAGAATGCTGAAGTGGGTTGCCATTTCTTTCTCCAGTGGCTCTCCCCAGCCCAAGCTCTTCTCTCTCTTCCTGTTCCTGGAATTGAACTAAGAACCCAGAAGAGGTGAGGATCTTACCTAATGGTAGAATCGTGAGATGCAGCAGGTCTGTGATCACACCAGGCCACCTTCAAGCCCAGATTCAAAGGGAACAGAAAGTATGAATCCAAAAAGGGAGCTGGCTGTAGTGGAAAGAAACAGACTGGGGATTCATGGAGTCTTGGTAATGGCACAGCATTCAAGTGAAACCCACCAACTCCTGCCACATGGTCCCAGAGCTTCCCTAAGCCCAGAACTAGGCATCCATGTGCCTTCCACACCTTCTGGCTCCAACCTTGGATTCCACCCATCCCTGCCTCCCTTAGGCCCCCTTCTTTCCTTATCAGTAACCAGAGAGGTGAATTAAAACAGCCCTCCAGCTGAGGGTTCTGTATCTTATCACAAAACCACCCTTCCTGGCATATCTGGCAGTAATGTCTTAGCTCCCAGACAAAACTGAAAAACCTGAAGAGTGAGGAAGGGGTCATATCCACCTTAACACTCCCAGGGCCTGGCCCCATGCCCACTTTAGTATCGGTATACAATGAGCAATTCATTGAAAGGTTGAGTAAAAAAATATTTTAAAAACCATCCAGATCCCACTGTCTTTTGTACTTGCTGTATAGATCACTCATGCTACAGCTGATTATTTGCTTTGTCATGGCTGCTAAGAGGAGGACAGTTCATCGGTACCCACATGCACACAGACACACAGTCAGATTAGAATTGCTCTCTCTCTGTCTCTCGAAGGAGCAAGAAGTATGGTCATATTATAAGCCTAGGGATGTAAGACATCCAGATAGTTTTTGTTATGATTAATTTATTCAGTCTGCTGTATCACTTCCCTCTTTTATGTAACCAGAAACTGAGGACCATTTATTTCTCCCTTTCCCTTTCTCATTTGCATTCCAGCTTTTAAAAATTATCTACACTTTGTTAATTTTTAAATTCACCTTACTTTTTGAGTTGTACTGGTTGTACTTTTCCTTGTCTCAGTAGAGTACAGACATGCCAGGATAACACTAGATGATCTTGTTCCTTTTTTTCTTACCAGTTGGAAGGAGAACCATATGTAGATAGATAATTTTTGGTCTTTGCAGTTCCGTTCTGAAAAACCAATATAAAACTGAATTTCTAAATGATATATTCAAATGTTTATTCTCAAACTCGTCAAATGTAGGTGCATTTCTTTATTTTTTAAATGGAGTCAGAGGAGGAAAAAAATAGACTCTTGCCAGTTGGAAATGTAAGTGCTGTCAGCTATTTGAATTTTTGTGTTCCTGGATGTTATCGTGTGTCAGACTCCCCCAAAGGAAGGAGGAGATGGTGAGATGACAGTTTGGTGACAGGGCCTCGCAAGTGTTGTGTGCATAGTTTGGGGTGATGCCCCGTTGTTTGGTTTTAGGTGACAGTAGAGCAAAAGATTTGCTGGCTGAGAGATGGAGACGGGAGAAGCAGAGGCGTTCTCATTAGCAAGATTTAATGCTTCAGGTGAAGCTTTGTTTTGAAATGTTTACAACCAAATAAAATAGAATACGCTCATGGTTAATGAGCATTTTCCTTGAACAATAAAAAGACTGCTCACTTGTTTCCTATCTGTAGGTAGGTATCTAAATTCAGACCACATACACCCCGAAACCATTCTCATCAGACCAGGTGGAATTATGGAGACTGCTTTCTCTGTCTCTCTGTCTCTCTTGCTCTCTCTCACACACACACGTGCTCATGCACACACAGGCACACATGCACACATGGTTCAAAGTAAGCACATGTTTCCAATGGAAATGACTTAGCACTCAATTTCGTTTGGAAAGTCAAGAAAGGGGTTGTCTTATCATTGTTGCCTTTTCACACTGTTCATAGGGTTCTCAACGCAAGAATATGGAAGTGGTTTGCTATTCCCTTCTCCAATCATTGCTGACAGTGTTTTATATAGAAAGCCTGCAGCACTTTCAAGTTAACAGTGTGGTGAAGCGGAAGGGCCAACAGAGGCACCGATTAACATAGGGCTCTTTACCACCATAGGCTGGATCCATAAATATGCTCCTTGTCACAGAATGCTTGCAAATTGCATTTTTTTTTCCTGCTTTTTTAAAAATTGAAGTATAGCTGATTTACAATGTTAAATTAGTTTCAGGTGTACAGCATAGTGATTCAGTATTTTTATACATGATAGTCCACTTGAAGTTATTATGCAATATTATCTATATTCCCTATGCTGTATCTTATATCTTTATACTTGTTTTATACCCAGTAATTTATACCTCTTAATCTCCTGCCCTTACTTTGCCCCTCCCCCCTTCCCTGTCTCTACTGGAAACCATTAGTTTGTTCTGTGTGTCTTGAGTCTGTTTTGTTATAGTCATTCATTTGTTATTTTTTAGATTCCACATAAAAGCTGTTTCATATATTTGTATTTCTGTGTCTGACTTAACTTCACTCAGTATGATAATCTCCAGGTCCATCCATGTTGCTGCAGATGGCCTCATTTCATTCTTTTTTATGGCTGAGTAATATCTCATCATATATATGTACCACATCTTCTTTATTCTATTGTAGATTATTAAGGAGATTCTCGGGTGACTCAGTGGTAAAAGAATCTGACTGCCAATACAGGAGGATGCAAGAGTCTCTGGTTCAATCCCTGAGTCAGGAAGATCTACTGGAGAAGGGACTCGCTTCTCCAGGGCTTCAGTATTCTTGCCGGGAAAATCCCTTGGACAGAGCAGCCTGGCAGGCTACAGTCCTTGGGGGTCACGAAGAGTCAGACATGACTGAGTGACTGAGTATAGCACACACAGATTACTCCGTGAAATAATGTGTATACGAGAACTTTGTAAATCCTAAAGCGCTGAACTTCACCTCTCATAAGATAAGTGGAGCTGTAGTTTGAGTCTACGTTGGTCTTTGATTTGTTGCCACCTGCATTAATTTTGGAAGTGGTGGATCCATTGAAAGTTTCTGGGTAGGGAAAGGTCATGGTCAGAGCAGAATTTGAGAATCATCAGTAGATGAGGCAAGAAACAGACGAGGCTGGAGCACAGGGAAGTTAGGAGACTTTTGTGATAGTTGAAGCCAGGGTTGGTATAAGATCATGTAGGGTGGAGGCAGAATGGAAGGAAAAGACAATGCTAGAAACGTTGATAAGGGAAGATGGGGCAGTTCCTTGAATGAATGTGCAGAAGAGTAGAAAGGGAAAACAATTCTGACAACCCAGAATCAAACCTGGGTGTTGGGGGGAATAGGTCTTTGTCAAGTGGGAGAGAAGGTAGTGATAGTTTTAGTGCCTGGTGGGCATCCAGGTCAAGGTGCTAAAAAGGCATGGAGCTTGGCAGAGTCCCCGGCAGGACAGGAAGGTAACTGTGAGGCTGCAGCAAGGGCGGCAAGTCAGGAGAGAGTCAGGAACAGCAGAGGCAACTGTGCTGAGCCTTCAGGATCTCTCCTTAGGAAGTAGGAGGAAAAGAAAGCACTCGTAGAGCAAAAGGCCTGCGACTCTGCAGAGAGCAGAGGGCAGGACCGCCACCGCTGGCAGGGAGGGCTGCTGGGCGGGGGTGGGGAACAGTGCGCCCCATTGTAAAGGACTAGAGGGGTGAAGGCGAGCGAAGGTCACAGGGTTTGCGGATTATGCAGTCGTCAGTTGACATTTCCAAGGGCAGCTTGCATTGAGGGGGAAAGCCACATCCCTGGGCATTGGGTGGAAGGAGAGGAGACTGATGGGGAGAACAGAGTGAAAGTCGTGTCTTATTATTATTTTTCTCACTGAGAAAGTAAAGAATATATGTGTTAACTGGAGAAGAAAAGCCCCTAGAGAGAGTTTTTTTGATGAAGTCCAGAAAAACTGGTCAAATAACAAGTCTTACAATAAAACAAGCAAAAGTCAGAATACTTGGGACAGAAAGGCAGCAGAGGAGATGGAAGAAGAGCTTTGAAGTGCAGACAGAAGTGGTGCCCTGGTGTTTTCGGTATAGTTGGGTCTGAGCATTTGGGGAATGGCGGTGGAGCCCCAAGTTTGAGAAGAACAGCGGATGTTTGAAGCAGCTGCTGTGGGGAGTGTGAGGGAGGGACATCCACAGAAGAGAGACAGCCCTGTCCCCCTCCACCATCCATCCACACCCAGTCCAGTCCTTCCTAAAAAGTGTGGGAACGTAGCAGCTTTCATACATAAATTTAGGCTTAAGAACATACCATTCCCTGCCCAGCCTACACACACCCACTTTAGATTGTATGTGCACTGTGGCTTAGAATATTTCAACCCTTATACTCCTTAGAAGCTTCTTTGGTCGTTTCACCAGGCAGAGGTCTTGCCTTTTCTCCTGGGAGGACTATGTTTGATCCCCCACAGGTATCAGTGCGTGCTGGTCACAGCATATGTCAAAGCAGCTGGACCAGCCACATCTCCTTCTAGGAAACCTGCCTCCGCATTGCCCTTCTGTGCTCCCCGCCCAATACTCCTTCTGCCACAGAAAACAGACGCGCATGTCTGGCCTAGGAGCAGGTTCTCCTGCACAGAAAAGGGAAGGAAGGCAGCAGGGGGAGAGAGTAAGGGAGAGATGCAGCTCCCAGTAAAATGCACGATGAGCCGGGGAGTAAGAGCAGACCCGAGAGAGAGACAGACACACAGAGACACAGAGGCAGAAACAGACACGCAGAGAGACAGAGACAGGAGGATTCAGAATTGGGATGACCTATAATGTAACTTACATGTGGAATCTAACAGATAATACGAATGAATCTGTTTACAAAACAGAAATAGACTCACAGACATCAAAAACAAACTTATGGTTACCAAAGGGGAAACAGGTGGGTGGGGGTAAACTGGGAGTTTGGGATTAACAGATGCACATTACTATATATAAAATAGATAAGCGGCAAGGATTTACTACATAACAGGGAATACTATTCAATATCTTGTAAGAACCTATAATGGAAAATAACCTGAAAAAAATATATATGTATAACTGAATCACCTTGCTGCTCACCTGAAGCTATCATAATATTGTAAATCAATTGTACTTTAATTTAAAAAATAAGGAACTGGGGCTTCCCTGGCAGTCCAGTAAGATTAAGACTCCATGCTTCCACTGCAGGGGATGTGGGTTTGATTCCTGGTCAGGGAAGTTCCACATGCTAAGAGATGCGGCCAAAAAAAATGAAAAAATTAGAAACCAATGACAAAAGTAGTCACCTATTTAAAACCCCCCTCAATCTGAAAAGGATACCTTAGGCTGAGCGCCAGAGAATTAATGCTTTTGAACTGTGGTGTTGGAGAAGACTCTTGAGAGTCCCTTGGACTGCAAGGAGATCCAGCCAGTCCATTCTGAGGGAGATCAGCCCTGGGATTTCTTTGGAAGGAATGATGCTAAAGCTGAAGCTCCAGTACTTTGGCCACCTCAAGTGAAGAGTTGACTCATTGGAAAAGACTCTGATGCTGAGAGGGATTGGGGGCAGGAGGAGAAGGGGATGACAGAGGATGAGATGGCTGGATGGCATCACTGACTCGATGGGCGTGAAACTGAGTGAACTCCGGGAGTTGGTGATGGACAGGGAGGCTTGGTGTGCTGCGATTCATGGGGTTGCAAAGAGTCGGACATGACTGAGCGACTGAACTGAACTGAACTGAAGGAGAACTTTTAAAAACTAAAGCGTCAGTTTATTAAAATTTTAAATTAAAAAAAAAAAAAGTGGAGAGGAAATGCCCAGTGGCTTGAGAACTGGGAACAGCCCTGGTTGTGGTATCGGGGTCCTAGGCTGGTCCCCGTAAGGCCTGGCTGGACTGCTCTCCCGGGGTTCAGCAGGATTCCCTTTCATCTTTCAGCAACCGCCCCTTTTCCTTGGTCTAGGATGAATGGGTTTCTGTTTCTTTCAGCCAAAGGAGCCTTCATAGTGACCTCAACCTGCCCATCTCAGGGGGTCTGAAGGGGCACATGGTACCCAACCTATGTTCTGAGGCAACCTGCCTGGCCTCTGCTTTCTGCCTCCACCCTCATGAGGAAACGGCCCCTCTTTGCACCTTTACACTGCAGACACGCCCTTCCTTCCTTCCTAGTAGTGAGCTTCCTCTTTCTCAGTGTATAAAACCCAGACATCAGCAATATTGTTTAGAGTGAAGAACAGTGGAGAACGGGAACCAAATCATAGAAAGTTCACTGTCATTGAAAGAAAATAATAATGACCTAAATGGGAGGGAAATCCAAAAAAGAGGGGATGATATGTACACTTATAGCGGATTCTCTTTGCTGTGCAGCAGAAATTAACACAACATTGTAAAGCAACTATGTGCATCTGTGCTCAGTCGCCCAGTCATATCCAGCTCTTTGCAGCCCCGTGGACTATAGCNTTGGGGGCAGGAGGAGAAGGGGATGACAGAGGATGAGATGGCTGGATGGCATCACTGACTCGATGGGCGTGAAACTGAGTGAACTCCGGGAGTTGGTGATGGACTGGGAGGCTTGGTGTGCTGCGATTCATGGGGTTGCAAAGAGTCGGACATGACTGAGCGACTGAACTGAACTGAACTGAAGGAGAACTTTTAAAAACTAAAGCGTCAGTCTATTAAAATTTTAAATTAAAAAAAAAAAAGTGGAGAGGAAATGCCCAGTGGCTTGAGAACTGGGAACAGCCCTGGTTGTGGTATCGGGGTCCTAGGCTGGTCCCCGTAAGGCCTGGCTGGACTGCTCTCCCGGGGTTCAGCAGGATTCCCTTTCATCTTTCAGCAACCGCCCCTTTTCCTTGGTCTAGGATGAATGGGTTTCTGTTTCTTTCAGCCAAAGGAGCCTTCATAGTGACCTCAACCTGCCCATCTCAGGGGGTCTGAAGGGGCACATGGTACCCAACCTATGTTCTGAGGCAACCTGCCTGGCCTCTGCTTTCTGCCTCCACCCTCATGAGGAAACGGCCCCTCTTTGCACCTTTACACTGCAGACACGCCCTTCCTTCCTTCCTAGTAGTGAGCTTCCTCTTTCTCAGTGTATAAAACCCAGACATCAGCAATATTGTTTAGAGTGAAGAACAGTGGAGAACGGGAACCAAATCATAGAAAGTTCACTGTCATTGAAAGAAAATAATAATGACCTAAATGGGAGGGAAATCCAAAAAAGAGGGGATGATATGTACACTTATAGCGGATTCTCTTTGCTGTGCAGCAGAAATTAACACAACATTGTAAAGCAACTATGTGCATCTGTGCTCAGTCGCCCAGTCATATCCAGCTCTTTGCAGCCCCGTGGACTATAGCCTGCCAGGCTCCTCTGTCCGTGGAACTTTTCAGGCAACAGTACTGGAAGTGGGTTGCCATTCCCTCCTCCAGGGAATCTTTCTGATCCAGGAATCAAACCCACATCTTCTGTGGCTCCTGTATTGGCAGGCAGATTCTTTACCGCTGAGCCACCAAAGCAACAATACTCCAATAAAAATCAATTTTAAAACATTAAAAAAAATAAAAGCAGCTCAAGCAATTGAGACCACTCCAAAAATCATGTGTCTATCTAACAAAAAAAAATGGGAATAGGAAGATAAGATGTTGTCATATAGTTGAGGGTGAGGAGATGGATGAGAAAGGATTTGCTTTGACCTTCAACCTCTGAGGACAGCTTAGAGAAGAAGGAAAGAGGCAGACAGAAGGCGTGGGAGGTGGATGGGAAAGGGATCCGGTGAGGCCAGTGCTCCCGGCATGTGTGAAGCACCCCCAGATCATGAGGTGCCCAAGCTCTGTGCAGACCAAGGAGGGGGCAGCAAGAAGACATCACTGTGGTATGAGATTAGAGGAAAAGGAGAGAGGGTTATGGCAAGCTGAAAGTTAACAGATACAGCAGCAGGGATGCCAGGGCATCACCACCGCTGTGTTTTAGGGGTAAAGAAAGGACGCCAATGGTCTGGAATGGAACAGGACTGATGTACGTTTCCACCTGGCTTCAGTGGAGGCAGCCAGATTAAAAAGGACTGTTGCGAGCTTGAGCATCTGGCTCACACAGGCTCCAGAGCTACGCCAGTGTTTATGGAGGACCAGTCATTTGAGCAATGCAGTCAGTAGTTTCCAGGAGGTAAGGGTACCATCGTGACTTCCTCAGTCATCCATGGTCAAGGCTAGCCCCCCAACCCTGTGAGTCTGTGTTAGTGGTGAGTCTGTGTTGGTGGTGAGTCCATTTGGGCTTTTTTGGCCTCACCTATTGGAAGAGACTTGGATTAGTTGATCCTTGGAGCTCCAGAACTCCCTTATTGAGAGCAATTCTGGTTTTTGTTTGGTTGATTTTTGGCCATGCTGTGGCAGCTTGCAAGATCTGAATTTCCCAACCAAGGACTGAATCTGGATCTTTGGCAGTGAAAATGCCGAGTCCTAACCACTGGACCACTAGAGAATTCCCCTAGAACACTTCCTGACAGGCTTATTTCTCCCCTAAAAGTTTCTGGTCCAGAGTGAGAAGCAACCTTGGTGTAGATGTGATAGACCATGAGCCCTGGGCAGAGTTGCTGTGTCAGAACAACCACGAATTGGAAGGAGAGGGAGCAGCCAGCTGACCACAGAGAAATATGGTCTCCCTCAAGCCTGGAGCAGGTTATACAATGGCCAGAACATCAGGGCAGACCACTGTGTTTGAGGAATCACTTTATTTAACCCAGAAAGATGTGTACTTCCATCAGTAAATGCTCCCAACTCCCATCTCTGTGAGTTGTCTTCATAATGTTTTTTTGCTGATTGTGTGCAAACTGATTTAGTACGTTTATGTCTCGTGACCCTCACTACATCATTAGATAAAATGAGTTCAGGTTTTACAGTCAAAACAAGATCTGGAGCAAAGTCAGACTGCGGATGGTATCACAAGGTAACTGTCTAACTGGGCTGTTGGCTCAAGCCGTCCTTCTGCACAGGGTTTCCTGGAAGGAGTGGTTCTCACATCCGTTCAAGAGGCTCATCATAAAATCTGTAACATAATAGTCAGGAGTTGGATGCACCCACCAGAGTAGACGGAAGGCCAAGAGACATTTCACTGTGGGTTCTTGTTTGCGTTTCTTGTCCAGCGGCACATCTGCCGCCTGCTCTGCTCCAGCGTGGTCTGTGCACTTAGACCAGATTCTACTAGGAAGACTAAGAATGTGTTTGTAACAGTCTCAAAGGATTTCTCTCGCCTTGTGTGTTTCAAGATGTTAATTGCCATCTACTCATTTCACTTATGTAGATTCTCTTTCCCAAAACGATACCCCTACCCATAGACCAAGACTGGGCAGTGAAAAGACTGCTCACAAATAGAGCTTTTTGTGAAAAACCTAAATAACATCCTGTGTCAAAGCAGACGTGACAATGGGCTATTATTTCTGTCCCCATAATAGCATGTTGTCACATCTCTGTGCCCCGCGTGAATGGGCCATGAGAAGGGATGTGGGGTGGAGTGGGGGCAGGGGAGCCACGCTGAAACCTTAGAGGAGCCTCTCCGGGGTTTGCATTTTCTAAAAACAGAAACCGCTTCTCCAGGAGGTAACTCAGAGGTTCATATGCACAGGTGCCCGGCCGCAGCCTCGAGTGCACTTCCAGAGGAGAGCCCTGCGGCTGCCGGAGAATGCCAGCTACGGTGACCTGACCGCCTTTCTTACGGCCGCCAGCTCTCCCTCCGAGGCAGACGGCTTTCCTTATTTGCGAGGATTAGATGGAAACGGAACAGGTAATAATCTCATCTGTCTTCTGCAGGGGGAGTCTGTGTTTGCAACTTTTATATGTGTTTGTATCTTTCTAAGTGGAGGACCAGAGGTGCAGCAGGGGAAGATATGTCTACAAGTTCTGGTGCACTGAAACCGGTCATTTAAGGAATTTAGTCTGCACCACTGCGGGGTTGAATTTTCATGAATTTGAATCGCAGAACCTTTCTGCTGGGACCAGTTGCCTTAAGCACCCTCTCTGAGCTCTCCTTTGGCTGCCTAAATTTATTTAATTCCCAGAAGTTCTTTTCATTGAATTTTTCAAGTGTCGGATCAGAGTTGGAGGTTTTCTGTTCTGTTTTCAACCTCGCTCCACTTGCCCCTGGAACATTTTTGGTGGAGCAGCCTGCCCAGCTGTGCAGAGATGTACACCCCCACTTGCCACATGTCACAGCTGGAAGGGGAAGGGTGGGTGGCATTGAATCTGATTCCCAGAGTTGCACAGCAGCTCCCCCAGCCACCAGCACATGGAGCACTTCGGGCGAGGACACTCTGGACTGCACGGGCTGAGTCCATCCAGCCTTTTCCACAGCCTTCCACTCGGCGAAGTGTTCAGGCTTTATAGTTGATTTTGAATCATCTCCTGGCAGATCTATAAGTCCACTCAAAGATCACAGAAACAAAAAGCCACCAGTCAGAAAATAGGTAATAATTCCTTATCATGAAAGATCGCCTTTTACCTCCATTTGCGCTCAAGAGAACTCCATGCTAACGTGGTCCCTGTTCCTCCTTCTGGTGAACAGAGGGTGGTGGCGTCTCAATTCCCGAGTTATTTTCTTGTCTCCCCCTTTTCCTTTCCCCAATACTTTACATGAGTCACAGCATAAACTTGAGAAACAAAGGCTGTTCTGGGTTGAATCCCATGAGGTGAGTACGTTGCTGTATTTCCCAGGGACACTTTGATTGAATTTCGCCTAATTGTCTAGTGCTTTACAGAAACTGATCATCCTGCAAAAGCTTTTCATCCGTGCAACATATGATCCATTCTGTAGAATGTGGATAAATGTCTGGTTACAGTTCAAGGTCACCTGGTGATTTGTTACCCACTTTTCTTCGCTCTGTGATACCTGTTTTGAGAAATGTTTCTTCTTCCTTGAATGTTTGTGTGATAATGATGCAATAAATAGTCAATCACCAACACCCAGAAGAGTTGCATGGTGTTCATCTTAAGTGAATATTGTTGGGGAAAAAAGCTGACTTTTCATTTAAATGGATAGGCCTGGGAGGGAAGTAGTATTTCAGGGAACATGATAATCTGAGGCCATCATGAAACCTCCAATCCAGCCTCCGTCATAAAACCCCGAAGTTGACAGGATGACCTCAGTCATTTTTCTGTGCCCCAATTCCAAGATGTCTTGAATAAATTATAAAATGCAAGATGATGGTGAGGCAGAGAGAAGACATAGAACAATTGATTTTAGAGAAGTTGTTTTATTTTAAAATCACTCTGTTATTTCAGAGGGAAGAGAGAAAGTCTTTGGAAGGTTATATTCAGCTTGTTTTCCACTGAATTAACTAGCCAGTTAACCTAGGAAGAATCAGGCCACCTCCCAGGAAAGGCAGCCACCAGCGTGGTATCCACTTAGCACCCCAGCAGCCCATCAACTGGGGCTTCTCTTTTGCCCCACCTTTGCCTCCTGTTTTATAAAATGCATCTAAGAGATTTCAACTTAGTGTGAGAGCCTGGACCACACTAATCCATGAGATGGCAAGTTATCAGTAGAATTCAGTGAAGTAAACAGAGACCATAAGTGTGATTGGAGAGTGACTGGCTTCCCTGGTATGTCCTAAGGGGGGTTGTTTATCCCTGCCCCCCACTTTGAAAGAGTTTCCAGAGTTGTAGAAACACAGCCACGTGGAGCTTTCAGTTGCTTCCTCACTTTCTCTTCCCCATGCATCCTCACAGCTTCATGCTTCCCCTGTGGTTGCTAAGAAAGCCCAGACCTGCTCTGTGAGGATCTCAAGGGTTTTTAAGAAATTACTTCTGCTAGCAACTCCAGGAAGACAGAGAGGAGTCAGTAATATCACTAATGTGCAAAGCCAAATAGAACTTTGGATGCTATCTGGGCAAAACCCCTTTTGTTCTAAGTGATGAGTCGGTGGCCTCCTAGCTTGGTGCTGAGGTGCTGCTTTTGCTTGTCTTTATTGGGATGTGATGGGAGTCAGGTAATATCAAGATGGAACATCAAGAAGGAGAGAGTCCTTGAATAGAGAACTCAGTGTTTTGTAAGGAGTTGCAGTCTCATAAGAAGGGCTGGAAGGTAAAGTGTGTAGCCCTTCAAAGCACGAGTGGTTCCAGAATAAAGAAAATGGGAGGATCGAGAGTCCTTTTGGAAGCTATGGAGTGGAAGCGCTGAGAGAGGAGAGAGCCCTCAAGAAAGCAGAGATAATTGCCTGCCATGTCTTTGAACAGAGAACTTTCTAAAGAATGTTAAATCACACGCACCTAGTAGTACACAGAGATGCCTCTTTCTTCAGTGCTCATCTTGCTTTGGAATGTTTATAGTACAATTCGTTTCTTTCTATAGATTCATAAGAAAGCATCTAGTCCAGCCTCCTTAGTTTTGCAGCTCAGAGCAACAGACCCCAGAAGAGTGAAGTAACTTGCGGAAGGCCACAGAATTAGTTGGTGGCGGATCTGGTACTAGGACTCGGGCTTCCTGGACCAGGGATATGCAAGATTATAGGAATTGAAGACTCAAAAGGGGATGCCATTTCTAAGAATCAAGAGGCAGTGTTAAGGATGGAGGGTGACAGGGGAGTACTTTTCTGCTCTACCTGCTGCTTCCGGGTGTAGACTTCCTGCCTGGCGTTTTAATGAAAGAAGCAGCCTTGGGGACTTCCCCGGTGGTACAGTGGTTAAGACTTCATCTTCCAACACAAGGGGTGTGGGTTCGACCCCTGATCGGGGAGCTAAGATCCCACATGCCTCATGGCCAAAAAGCCAAACAAACAAACAAAAAAAGCAATAAAAAAAAAAACAGAAGCAATATTGTAATAAATCCAATAAAGACTTTAAAAATGGTCCACATCCGAAAAAAACTTTTTAATTTTTTTTTTTTTTTTTGAAAAAAGAAGCAGCATTACCTAACAGAAAATACTATCTGTAAGTTGCTTATATAAAATCAGGTCACGTAATCTGTCTTTAAGTCCTGTCTCATCCGGAAAGTTCAGCAGAGCCTAGAGAGATCTGGCTCAGCTTCTGTGTCACCTTTGGGCAATGGATATATTTCGGTCCTCTGTCTACAAGATGTTGTGACCAAAAAAAGGTGGTGAATTCTGCATTTTGGCTCTCGTCACCCTACAATGAAATGGTCAGGTTAAAAGATTTCAGAACTTAAATCAGTGCTTCCGATGTGGACCTTTTGATGAAATCCTCATCTCCATCCCTTTTTCTTCATTGGAAAACAGAGATGGATGGGACAGAAATTGCTCTGCAAAGAGGTTAGCTACCACTGGTTGTTGAAATGCTCAGATTCACTAGATTTTGTTTTCAATGTTTAAATTTACTCCTAACTGGAGGTTTGCATTAACTCAGGTAGTTAATTGATAAGTAGATCGGTATATAAGGAGCTTAATACGAAACCCTATAAATTATGTTCCAATGTAGCTTAAATTTTTCTATCAGTGTGTTTTCATTGTATTCAAGGGAAGATTTTAAATTATGACCAAACACATTTTGTATGATATATTATATTTCACTGGAGAAAAATTCTTCTCAAATGGATCCCTTAAGTGTATAAATATAATACCGCTTTCATAAGCATTCCCCAGTTTATCTGTAAAGTAGATAGTCATTAGACCATTGGCTTGGAGAAACGGCCTCTAATGGAGAATAATTGGTATATTAAATTCCTTTTAAACAGATCAAAATAACAATGGCAACCAGAATAAGTCATAAATATTTCAAGTGCAAATTTTCAATAGAGTCCTTTTAGTAGAAGTTAATATTTTGACGTACTCCTTGAAGAAATGCATTCTTTTTTTTTCTTATTTTTTAAAAGCAGTCTCTGATTTAAAACATGTGGTTCCACTGTGGTGATCTGCCAAGTAATTAACATGTGTACAGGGCTCTCTTTGTAGAGAAGTTGATTTGGTTTTCACACACATACCTTCTCTCCCAGGACAGACAGTCCCCCTTCCATTTTGAAACTCCTTTTGAAAGTACAGGACAGTGGTTAGAATAGACAGACCTGAACTTGGATCTCAGCCCTACCACACACTAATGTCTATCGATGGGCCTGTTCCCATGACTCCCATCTCTGAGCCTCAGTTTGTTTATGTGTAAAATGGGGATTTTTACCAACCTTAGGATGTCATGGTGAGGACTGTGCATATGAGATACTGAATGCAGTCCCTGGTTTGTAGGAGGCCCAGTCCTTGTAGATGTTAGCCGTTACATTCTTCTGTAAGCGGTTTCTGCAGCCCCACCTGGGTCCTGGGTGTGCATGTGATGGAGACTGCCTCTTGCTTCCAGGAAACAGCACCAGGTACGACCTAACCCCTGTCACAGCCGTCAGCGTCCACTTGCTCAGCAGCGATGGAACGCCGGTGCTGGTGGATGGCCCCATTTATGTCACCGTGCCCCTGACCACACAGAGCAGTCTGAGGCACAATGCCTATGTTACGGCGTGGCGGTTTGATCAGAAACTGGGTAAGCAAACTCCTGTGCCAACGATCGGCTAAGGGACTTCATTACTGTTCGATTTCCCCTTTAAGAAGCCTCTGCTAGCCTCTTCCTTGAAGTTATTGAATGCTGCTGCTCACGGCGCTTTGCATGGTTTCTGGTGGGTAAAGCTTACACTTTTTTTTTTTTCTTTCCACACTTAAGCTAATTTGCTTGAGAAGAATCTTTAAAGGTTATTAGACTTGAATTACCTCTCCTAATCTTTTATCCTTTTATTCTTTAGAAGATCCCATAATCTCTCTTGGTCTTATGGTTTTCTTTCTTCTGTGTTCTGAAAAAGGAAGAAAACAGTGCCAATATTATACAAAAAAGAAACTAAAAATCACCCAGAGAAACCTACTAATCATGTTTTGGATTACAAGCAGACTTCACTTTATTGCACTGTGTAGATACTGCATTTTTTACAAATTGAACATTTGTGGCAACTGTGTGTTGTCAGATGATGGTAAGCATTTTTCACAATAAAGTATTTCTTAATTTAAATAGGTACATTAGCTTTTTTAGGCATAATGCTGTTGCATACTTAGTTGACTAACATATAGTGTAACAGAACCTTTAACACACTGGGAAACCAAAAATTCTTGTGACTCTCTTTATTGTGATGTTTAATATAGTGCAGTAGGCCTGGATCTGAACCCACAGTATCTTGGAGATGAGCCTGCATTTCCTTCCAGCCATTGCACTATGTGTGTGTGTATTGGTTATCTTTTGCGTCATAACAGACGACCCTAAAACTCAGCAGCTTTACACAACAGTGAACTTCACCGTTTCAGGGAGTCAGGATCCCAGAGTTGAACCCAGGCACAACTGAGCTGGGTGGTTCTGAGTCAGGTCTTGAGCAAGGTTGCAGTCAGGCTGTCAGCCAGCTCATCTCAGGATCCAGCAGGGGCTACCAGTGTGCTTTCAGGCATCAGATGCTCACTGGCTGGTGGCCAGAGGCTTCAGTGCCTTGCCACGTGGGCATCCCCACAGGGTCACTCACACCATGACAGCTTGGTTCCACTGAGCTGTGGAGCAAGTGACCCAAGAGAAACTGACAAACAAAAAGTACAAGATTTCAGGTGGCTCAGTGGTAAAGAATCCACCTGCCAATGCAGGAGACACGGGTTTGATCCCTGGGTAGGGAAGATCTCCTGGAGAAAGGCACAGCAACCCACTCCAGTATTCTTGCCTGGGAAATCCCATGGACAGAGGAGCCTGATGGGCTATAGCCCATGGGGTCACAAAAGAGTTGCACAAAGCTGAACAACAACAGCAACAAACAAAGGGGCAAAGGAGCAAAATGAAAGTCACCATTAGGTGACGTAGGTCTTTTGTCACCAAAGGTCAAAGTGGCCTCTTCTTCCTTCTTTCCATACGCTGGTGGTCACAGAGCCCAGTGCTGTCCCAATACAGGGAATACCACTCAGGTGGATGAACAGCAGGAGTAGGCACCACGGGCCCTCTTAGAGGCTGCCTTCCAAAAATACACATTTAACATGAAGGGGGTTATATGCTATGTACTGTTCTATAACTTGCCTTTAAAAAGCATTTGTTATCATGAACATCTTTCCCTGACATTATTATTCCATAGCAATGGTTATTCTGCACTGTCAATACTAATATTGCAAGTATACCCTTGTATATTTGTCATAATTCAGCTGCTCAATCTCCTACAATTAGAAAAAAAAAATATTACCGTTCTTACCAGTGCTGGGATAAATGTCTTTGTAGCTAAATCCTTGTATATGGCTATGATTATTTCTTTAGGATAAAATTTTAAAAGAAGAATTGCTGACTTCAAAAAGTACAAAACTCTAAAGCTTTTAATATATATTTACGACTTTTCCTCCAGAAAGTTTTACAGTTGACATTTGTAGTAAGATTACGGGAAGGAGTACATGCTTGTGTTTAGGATTTTGACAGCACATTGGACCTTATACCCCACTGGTTTCTCAAAATCCCATGAAAGTAAAACTTGAAAAGACAAGTTTTCAGATAATGTAATTCAGAGTTTTAAATTGTTAGACCATGCATACAAATTCTTGGGAGATTTTTGATATCAAATGTATTTTCAAAGACACTTAATTATTTGAGTAGTCAAATTCTAGTTCTAGGAATTTATATTTGGAATTAAATGCTTGTTGGGCTTTCTGGAGTTTGCAGGGGATGTGGTTTGTTTTATGTTGGTTTTGTTTCATCTTCCAAACGCTTACTAACAGACTGTGTAATTATTTGTGTTGAATTCCATGGCTTTACCAGATGCAGCAAACTTGACATCGTTAGAAGGAGCGTCCTGACACATGGACGTGTGGCGCTGGGCCATGTGGGCACTTTGTCGCTGGTGTGCCTTCTGCATGGCTTGGTGACCCTGTGAGTCACGTGTTCCTGGTCAGGATATAAGGAGTCCTGGGCTCCCGTGAGAAAGTGACTTGAGGGAACCCCTCAGGAAGACAGGAATTCTGAAGGGAGAAAAGGATGTAGATGAGGAAGCAGGGACAGAAGGTAGGAGGAGAGGGGAAAGCTTGCGTTTTCCCTCCTGAAGCCCTGGATCTGCCATCTGGGAAACTCGGAGGCCCACCTTAGGCCAATTACCTGTCCTGTTTCCTCCCTTGTACAGTATGCATTTTGCCTGAGGCTCTTAGTCCCTTGTGTGTTCTCCTTCTCACCATTGTCCACCCAGATTGGTCCCCAACACATCACGGCAGTGCTCCAAAGTAGAGTGTGTGGTTAAGAGCAAGGACTCTGAGGCACAATGGATTAGAATTTCAATTCTGCTAGCTATTGGCTGTGTGATCCTGGCCAAGTTTCATAACCTCTCTGTGCCATAGTCTTCTCAGCTGTGAGATGGGAATAATAATAGTACCTAATGTTATGGAGAGTGTCTTTATTTGTCAGAGTACTCCAGAAAAACAGAACCAATAGGATGTGGGTGTGTAGGTGGGTGTGTTGTGTGTGTGTGTGTGCCTGTGTGTGTGTGTCTGTGTCTGTGTGTGTCTCTGTGAGGGAGAGAGATTTCTTTTATGAAACTGACTGATACACTTGAAGAAGCTGGCAAGTTCAAAATCTGAAGGATGGGCTGGCAGACTGGAGACCCAGAGAAACACTAATGTTGCAATTTGAGTCCAAAAGGCCATATGCCGGCAGAATTTCCTCTTGCTTGGGGGAGGTCCACCTTTTTCTTAAGGCCTTCAACTAATTAGATGAGGCCCACCTACGGGAAGCATAATCTACTGAATCAATTGATTTAAATCTACTGACCTAAATGTTAATTTCATTTAAAAAGTACCTTCAGAGCAACCTCCAGGCATGTTTGATCAAATATCTGAGTGCTGTGACCTAGTTGACACCTCAAATTTACCTCTCCAGGGAATGAGTTAGTATTTGTAAGAAGCTTAGTTCAGTGCCTGGTACATAGTATACCTTAAGAGTGTATTCAGTAAACAAAGATAAGGGTTTCTTTACCACTCTGCAGAAGGGTTTCTCGAACCATGACATCTAGACCACTTTTTTCCAGATTCCTGTTAGTGCAGTTTTTATTTATTTACATGTTTGGCTGTGTTGGGTCTTAGTTACAGCATAAAGGATTCTTGTTGTGTCGTGTGGGATTGCAGCGCATGGGCTCAGTAGCTCAGGGCATGGGCTCAGTAGTTGCTCCACAGCATGTGGGATCCTAGTTCCCTGACCAGAGACTGAACTCGCATCCTCCGCATTGCAAGGCAGGTTCTCAACCACTGGACCACCAGGGAAGTCCTAGTTAGCCCAGATTTCTTGAAGGATTGTTGTCCACATGCTGCTCCCACTTCTCGCTTCAGTCCTGCTTCTGTCTCCCAGTCTCCTGAAACCACAGTCGTGATACTCAGCAGCAGCTGCCTGATTGGGGAGTCAAGTGACCTCTTTATCCCGTTTATGTCTCTGAAGCATTAGAGGGTTTCTTTTTTCTCTAGACAGGAAGGCCCACCTCGCTGGCCCTCTGACTCAGTGTCCCCCTCTCCTGCCATGTGGGCTCTGCCCTGGGCCCAGCTCCTAATTCACTTTATGTGCAGTGACTGGGGCTGCATCCTCCGACTTCTCCTACTCCCACAGCCACCCATGCACCCAAGTCTGCTCTCTGATCTGTGTTCCTGACTGTCTGTTAGATATCTGTCTTTAGATATCCTACAGGAAACTCAGATTCATGTGCCTGTAACAGACAAGCACGCCTCTGCCTTTATCCCTGTTCATTTCTGTGTTTCCTCCCTTTCTTAAAGGTACCACAGACCAGTAGAAACCTCAGAGTTACCCCCCATTTATTCTTTTTTTAATACTTATCGATTTAGTTTTTATTTATTTGGCTGTTCCAGGTCTTAGTTGCAGCATGCAGAATCTTCTTTGCAGCATGTGGGATCTAGCTCCCTGACCGGGAATCAAACCAGGCCCCCCTGCATTGAGAGCCCAGAGGGACATTCACCCCCCCCCAATTTATTCTTTTGCTTCACCTCCCTGCACCACTGGCAGCCAAGTCTGGTCCTTTGCAAGGTCGTGCTGATATCAGATCAGCGTTTCTTCAACCTACCTTCTCATCTCCTTGGTTAACCTCTGTCTGAATACAGACTCTGCCTTTTTTCTGACCAGTTCCTGCAGCTGTCTGCCACTCTCCTTCCCTCTACCAGGGCTTCTGGGTTGCCACNGGTCGTGCTGATATCAGATCAGCGTTTCTTCAACCTACCTTCTCATCTCCTTGGTTAACCTCTGTCTGAATACAGACTCTGCCTTTTTTCTGACCAGTTCCTGCAGCTGTCTGCCACTCTCCTTCCCTCTACCAGGGCTTCTGGGTTGCCACTGGCTTGTCTGTCAGAACCACAGACCCTTTGCCATGTGAGAGCGTCTCAGAGCTACTCCTCATGGAGCTGTCCACACTCATTAGCACGGCACACAGATATCTTCAGAGCTGCCCCCGCCCAGCTCTCCAGCTCACTTTCAGCCACTGTCTCCTGCACACCCTCCACTGCTCCCACACCAAACTGTTTGCTCTTCCCTAGATGTACCTGGGTCTCCCTCATCGCTTGTCACACTGCATGACTGCATGAGCAGAGTCTCTCCTCTCACATGACATTCTCCATCCTCCGACCAATAATTTGATCCCTCCTAAGCATGTCGTCCATTTAGCTGTGGCACTAGAACTCTGTAAGAACATGGCCTTACAGTGTCTCAGTCATTATCCGTGTCCCCATTGAATTCCTTATCTCTGAATCCTCAAGATCCAGAACAGTCCCTGGCACTTGCAAGGCACCCAGCTAAAATGTTTGCTGAATGATTGAACCAGATGAGGAGCATTTAGGTATTTTAAGATTCAGAGCAGTTTAAGATATTATAACATTGGTAATAAAGATGATTCTATACATATAACTTACCTTTACATATCTATATATCTGTATCTGTATATGTTTAGATCTATATCTATATGTTTAAAGAATGATGCTTTGAGTGGCTGTCTAGAGAGAGAACAGTCGTATTGCATTTTCTCCACCCTAGAGCTTCTATCCCTGCTGCTATGCTTCTTCTACTCCTTCCTGCCTCTTCATTTTTGAATGGAGGTATTTGAATATAGATAAATAAGGCTGGGTTATAAAAGGCTGTATTCCTAATACAGTGATGCTTTCGCTAGGGAGTCATACACAGATTCATCATAACTATATGGCACAGGTCTGTAGAAGCAGCATCCTTGCTCTCATTAGTTTATTTTGTATACTAGATCACAAAGATCAAAAGCTTAATTAAAATTTTTGTGTTTGATGTCTGTGGTAGACCGGAAAATTGCCCCCTCCCCCAAAAAGCTCCACATCCTAACCCCTGGACCCTGTGAGTATGACTTGAAATGGTACAGGGACTTTGCGGACATGATTCTGTTAGGAATCTTGAGATGAGGAAATTCTCCTGGATTATCCTCGTGGATCCACTGTAATCACAGCAGTGCTTATAAGCAAGATGCAGGAGGAATCATAGATGGCGACATAATGATGGAAGCAGAAATTGGAGGGATGCACTTTGAGAATGGAGGAAGGGACCACCAGCCGAGGAACAGAGGCAGCCACGAGAAGCTGGAAACAGGCACTAAATGGATTCTTCCATCAGTCTCCAGAAAGAACCAGCCCTACTGATCCTCTGACTTAAGTCCAGTGAAACCAATTTCAGGCTTCTGATCTCTAGAAATAAGAGAATACCCACTTGTGTCATTTTAAGCCCCTGACTTTGTGGTTGTTTATTACAGGAGCAAAAGAAAATTAAAACACTGTAGAAATCTGTGAAAACAAAGAAATGTGCATTGTCATGAAGCCTCTAAAAAGTAAGTTATCCAATTCTCTACTTGCTCTCTGGAAATAATCTCGATGGCATTGAGCCTTTAGTCACTGAGAATCTTCATTGTATGGTTGATCTAGTTCTACTTCAATGGTCTTTTTAACTTAGCATATACAGTGAAAATTGTAGCTGTCGAATTCCAGGCTCCAACAGATTGTTTGAAAAGGTAACATTTGGAAAGTCATTCAAAAGTGATCAAATGAATTAGAACAAGTTTTCTGAAAACTTTGTCTTTAAGATTGGATGGACATTTCAGAGAAGTCATATGTTCTTTAGACCAGAAGAAGCCTACATATTTCATGGAATGAAAAAGTAGGAAGTCAAGAAACACCTGGAGTAACAGGCAAATTTGGCCTTGGAATATGGAATNTAGCCCTCCCTGCCAGAAGCTTTACAGCTTCCCATTACTGCTGTCTCCTAAAATTTGTTTCAGTAAGCCTTGTGATCACTCAGCTAAAGTTTAAAGGAGGAAAAAAAAAATCAGTTGCTTGGATCAAATTTATTTTTTAGAATCTGTTCCTCAAAATATGCCCTAAAAATACCCAGGGAACATGTTATAGCTAAATACAGATGCCCTTCTTGTTTTAATTTCTAATCATTCATTATACCTGTGATTTTATGCTTTGAACAGAAGGTCGTTGGTTATAGTGAGTTACCGTTAATTTTATTCTTCATTAAACCAATCCGAAATGTACTTGCCTGAAGCTACAGGAATCCAACCATCTGTATATGACTTTCACTTTTCAGTTCCATTGCTTTCAACTAACATGGTTAGATAATTGACCACCAGGTAAATAAATACTTTGCGGTGTAATTGACAAGGAATGTATCCTCCTCACAGAGTTCATGGGAAAATAATTCTAAGAAAGGGAACATACTATTCAAAGGCATAGACTTTAATTTGGAAAAAAAGAAGGCTGCTCCACAGTGTCATAAAAATAGTCCGTGTCGCTATTTCTGCTGTACCGATGAATGTGACTTAAGGGCTGGTGGACTTTTCTGGTTTTTCTGGATGATCTCATCCCACTAAGGTTTTGTTAAAGCATGTGATAAAATAGACTCAGGCTTTGACACTTCTAATTGTACAGCTGGTAGGAAAATGCAGTAGAGATTATGGCTTAAGATAATGCAGATGGAAATCCTGGNATGTGACTTAAGGGCTGGTGGACTTTTCTGGTTTTTCTGGATGATCTCATCCCACTAAGGTTTTGTTAAAGCATGTGATAAAATAGACTCAGGCTTTGACACTTCTAATTGTACAGCTGGTAGGAAAATGCAGTAGAGATTATGGCTTAAGATAATGCAGATGGAAATCCTGGGAAGTAAGTCTGTGCTGGTTTCTAGAGAAACACAACATACTTGGAAGCAGGGGCAGGGAGCGGGCTATGATTATAAGTAGTAATAGTAATAAGCACTCACTCTGGACCTGAGCAGTATATCTCTCTTAAGAAGTCTGCCCTCAAACAAGTGAATGCCCACGATATCCATTATTCACCAGAAGTCACCGCAGCCTAAGTGAGGAGATGGTCATTGGCCAAAACCAACAGCTGAAGGGCAGGGCAGAAGAGGTTCCTGCCATCCAGGTTCATGCATGTGTCATGCACATGTGTGTTCTCACCTCTTGCCGTGAATGTTTCCAATTAGTTCGCAGTGAACAGTTAAGTCATAGGAATAGAAGCGTTCTATTTCACAGTGAATATTCACTTTTAAATTGATAGAACTTTTTTGAGATGGATTTTCTGCATGGCCGTGACATTTCTTCGCATCCCAGCTTATAGTCCTAGTCAAACTCACTGCAGCCTCTTTCACCAAAAAAATGCATCGTTAGAATATGTTAGGGGAATTCCCTGGCAGGCCAGTGGTTAAGAGTGCACCTCCCAATGCAGGGGCTGTGGGTCCAGTCCCTGGTCTTGAAGTTAAGATCTTACATGCCTCATGGGCAAAAAACCAAAACATAAAACAATATTGTAACAAATTCAATATGGACCTTAAAAAAAAACAGAATACATTAGCTGTGCACGTTGGTAGAATCCTCAACTACAAGTGCTTAAGTGATGAAGCGTTTATTGTGTATGTGACAAAGGAAGTGTGAAGCAGCCACCAGGGACTACCCGTCCCTAGCTGGACCCTCCTCGAGTGTCCACACAGCTGGAAAGCGGCAGAGCTGGAGTTCACACTAGGTTTTATCTTAGGAAGGGCAAATCGTCCATGCTGTCAGTTGGTCCTTGATCGTGCTGGACTTTCATCTGCCCGGTGTCCCAAGGTGTGACCTGGCCACAAGCCCCATTGTAAGAGTCTTTCTCTGTATATTGGCTGAGGTGCAGGATGCCAGCTTCAATGTGTCATCTGTTACAAGGGCAGGTTGTTCACTTACAGTTTCCTTTTCAAAACCAATAGTGCTCCTCCTAACAGTCTTTTCTGCTTGTTACCAAATGCTGAGATGAGCTTGTGCAGCAGATAAAATAGAGGCATCCAGGCAGAATAAGTGGGCCAGTCAGGAAAAGCAAGGAAAATCAGAACCCTATCAGTCATATTCTAATGAGACATTATGTTTGGAGCTCTTTTTTCGCATTTTAGAGTTCTTTTCCCTTTGAATCGCCATTTGTTTAAAATTTGAACTCATTCTTCTTTATATTTTGCAAATAAAGGCTGGTTTCATTCCTGCTTGGTAACCAAGCAAGAAAGCGGCACCCCTGGTGATTGCTAAGAAATCCCATCAGATCTTATAAGCTAAATGTAAGGCATATCTTTCTGAGCCTGTCAATTACTGTGTGTAATCAGCATTGTGGTTCAGTGCAGCTTCCAAGTAAAGACTTTGTGGTGCTTTACACTCACAACAAACCTTGCCAGCTGTATAGGTAACTAAAGTTTTTCTCCCTGAAAGGATNGAGATCCCATCAGATCTTATAAGCTAAATGTAAGGCATATCTTTCTGAGCCTGTCAATTACTGTGTGTAATCAGCATTGTGGTTCAGTGCAGCTTCCAAGTAAAGACTTTGTGGTGCTTTACACTCACAACAAACCTTGCCAGCTGTATAGGTAACTAAAGTTTTTCTCCTTGAAAGGATCTCTGAATCTTTCCCTTGTACAAGGTTTCACTCTAGAGAATTCAGACAAAAACTGATCTGCGAGTGTGTATTGAAGAAACAAAAGTAGGGAACTTGGATTCACAGTCTCAGTTCCACATCTGGGTTTGTCCCTCATGTGGCTGCCTGTGGACTTTATTCTAGATGCAGTCTTCATGTAGCAGGTTATCTGGTTCCCTGGTGGGGATATGGGAGTTGGTGGTGGTGAGAGAGAAGAGCTGGTAAAAGCCCATAGGAAGGCAGGGGAGGGAGGAAGTGGGAGAAGGAAGAAAAAGACAGCCATGATTGAAACTGTTGAGTATAGGAGCAAACAACTTTGTTCTTCCATAGGGACCTAAGGGCACCAATATTTGAGGACAAGAGTCAGTTGATCATAACAACGACCCTGAATTACCATGAAAAAATCAAAATTATATTCTATTTTATGAGGCAGGAGTAAATGACACTTTTTAGAATGATAGAAAACTGCCTTTTCAAACTTTGGCAAATCTGACCCAAGTTCTATGAAAGAGTAACTCCCAAACCATGTTCAGGAGATGTCCTGGGGGTTGCAGTGTGGGGGAGTTCTCTCCATCTGTTTGCAGAGAAGCTTGTCTTTTATCTGTTTATCTGTTTTATATACTCTTAATTGTCTTAATATAAAGACTCCATTAACGAGAAAGAGTTCAAATGCTTTAAAAACCATTTGGAAGCTGATGATCTAGACATTTTAGTACCATGGGATTTCATTCCTCTGGTGATGCCAGAGAATGGCTCTCCCACCTTCACCCACATGCAGCCTCAGTAGTTGGCACAGCACAGCGCTCCGTCAGCACAGAGACACAAGCAGCCACCAGCTCGCCTGCTCCTGACAAACCCACTTCACAGTCAGCCACCCTCCCTGGGCAGTGGCCGCATGCATGAAGGTGGCAACCTGGCTGGGCTGGTGCCGTGGGGCACGAGGAAGCATGGAGTCCTCCTGCCTGCACACCATCACCATATGACCCACCTTGAGGCCTGCCTGGACGACCCGCTCGTGAAAAGGAGCCCAAGATAGTTGGCAGGAAGCCCCATTATGCTGTTATGACTGCAGGCGCTGCCCTAATGTCCAAACTACAGAGGAGACGAGCTTAACCTGGACAGCCTTGCGGGCAACTGTGCTGAGCCAGGAGTGTCCAGAGGCTGGCCCCACCCGGGAGGCAAGAGAACAAGCAGGAGACCATGCACTTGGAGTTTTCTAAGCAGGTGCAACCTGGATCTTCCCCTGATCTGTTTGAGCAGCGCTGAGGTGCCCATAGGAACGGGAAGTCCCGCTCTTTGTACCCTGGCTGCAGGTCCAGCAGTCACATAACCCACTCAACAAAAGAGACTCTGGAGAGGTCTGTTTGTCCTGCCTCCATTCCAGTCACCGGCTCCTGATTCACGAGTACAAGAATCTCTTATGTGTGCAGTTCCTCAGGTGGAAAAACACCCTCATTCCACACCCTCAGGATTTCAATGATGAGAAGCATATGTTTCTGGTACACAATTCATTAATTCTTGTGTTCCCTGCAGCCAATTTCCTCCCGCAAAACACAGAAAGCTTGGAAATAGATTTTGCCAATAACAGCATGATTGTTGAATCCTAAAATGGCGTCACCCTCTAGTCACTGAACACGTGTACATTTTATGGAAAACTTAGTCTGAAATAAATGCCTCTTTCCCAGCTGGCTTTGTTCCCTCTGGTCGGAAAGAGGAGAATCCCAAGCTTAACTGCACTCCTGTAAGGAGATCTCTCCTGCCAACCACACCCAGCTTTGCACAAAAGGTCATCTGATATTATTTGGCAGGAGAGGGGGTTGCACGTCTGGCTTTCACACTCAAATACCACCGTGTTCCCACGCCAGGAATATCTCTGGGTGCTGAGAAGACAGAAGGAATATAGGACTTGGGTTTATAGCAGTTTAGGCGAGGTATGCTTCTGGAAAACATGATGTAGTAACATGTGCCCTGAAGTTGATGGGACCTGGAAGGCCCCCACGTGCAAGAGGGACTCAGGATAAACTGGATGTGACTTGAATCTTGAAGGATGGGTAAGCTTCTGGAAGAAAGGAAAACCATATGAGGTTGGAATAGTGGAGGGCAAAGTCATGGACTCGGGTAAAAGTGTCTGTTGGGAGGACCAACCTGGGAAGAAATAAGGGGGTGGAGAAGAGGGGGAGGGGCAGGCAGTCGGAACAGCTCTGACCTCATCTTTGTGCCTCCAAGGNGAAGGCCAGGAAAAACGCTTTCCTGAAAGCTAGATGCAGTTGTTCCACAAGAGCTGGACCCTTTGGCTCTCTGATGGGTTCTAAATGGGAAACTTAAGGTGATTTGTACCATGTGCTCAAGCCTTAACTAGGAGTTCTGCGTGCATCTGGCTGAAGTCTTTTTCCACATCCCACAGGAACGTGGCTGAAGAGCGGTCTTGGCCTCGTGCACCAGGAAGGCAGTCAGCTGACGTGGACGTACATCGCCCCTCAGCTGGGGTACTGGGTGGCTGCCATGTCTCCTCCCAACCCAGGTAACAGGGTCCCCAACACCTGCACTGATGGCAACCAGTTTTTTTGAGGGTTCAAGCTACCTGTGCTTTTGAAAGTGACTTCAGCAGAGAGATCACATCTTTTTAAAATATGGTCGAATGTGTGAAAAATCAAATGATGAGAAGAAGGTATTTGGTGGGGGTGGGGGAGTTCTGGTTGGAACTGTCCCATCCAGGGTAAGAATAATGCAAAGAAAATAGTCTTGTCTCGAATCTGTTCTGCTCACACAGCTGCCATAGGGAATTCTTAATCTAAAGCCCACAGAAGTGGTTCAGACCTCCTCCCTAATTCCTGAAACAGCTGCGGCCTGGTGGAAGAGAGGAGGTAGGAAAAGGCGCTCACTAGAGGGACCAGCAGCAAGTCACTGTTGAAGGCTTCCTGGGGCAAAAAACTTAACTGGGTATTTCTGAACGGTTTAAAAGCAAACCTGTTGGTTTTTGTCTAAAAGAATATTCCTCCATTCAGGATAGATGAATAAATTCATATTTCCCCCTAAAATTTAATTTCACCAATATTTTCACTGAAAGTGTAAGTTTATTTTCAAACCTAACCACCCTGATTTATCCCTATGAGTATTCTAGAATTGTTTTGTTGTTGTTGTTGTTTTTTTTTTTTTTTTTTCAAAAATAGTTACCTTAGGAGAAGTATTTCCAGTGATGGCTTCCATTATTCACAATGCCTTGCCTTTAGACCCGGTCTCCCTTGGACTGCTATCCTTAGTGAAACTCTTCATGGGTGGCCAGTCTTCATGCTCAGAGGATCCAAGAGTCCCTTTGTTGATTTTTCTTAGACATATCTAAAACTCACTGATCGCCAAGATTGGTGAATAAAGTAAGTCGTTGAGCTAGGTCAAAATGCTGGAGATGTCCCTGGTGGTGCAGTGGTGAAGATTTCACCTTCCAATACAGGAGTGCACATTTGATCATCCAGGGACGGGGTAGCCTGGTGGGCTGCCGTCTATGGGGTCGCACAGAATCGGACACAACTGAAGTGACTTGCAGCAGCAGCAGGGAGCTAAGAGCCCCCATTCCTCGGGGCCAAAAAGCCAAAACATAGATTGTAATATTGTAAAAAATTCAATATCAACATTAAAAATAGTCAGCCTCAAAAAATAAAATAAAAATAAATTTTAAATCTTTATTTAAAAAGATGTGCTGTGATTAAAAGCTGACCCTTGTCAATTAACCATGAAGGCAGTTCCAAAATGGAAGTACACAATATTTTATCAATGGAATTATCACTGGAATGAACACTTAGGACTCCCAAAGTAACTGATGTGATAGAGGCCAACCCGAGACGGGTGCTGAAAAATCTGTTGCCTTTACTTTATAGTCCCACCCTGAGAAAATGTACACTTCACATCTAGGTTTTAAGAGAATGCATTTCCCTTTACTGTCTTGTTCTTGTAGCCATGTGAGCATGAAGTGAGTACATCAATGTCCCAGTCTCCAAATCTGAAGTGTCTAGAATATGATTATGAGTAAAGAAAGTCCTTAAAAACCAAAGCCTGTGCATTAAAGTTAAATTTCATTTTAGATCTATTTCCGAGAACCCTGATGATGTGTTATGTGACAGACTAATAGCTACTTCTGTAAAGAAGAGAGAGAACTAGACTACTAGATGTGGGCTGACCCAAGCTTGCTGAGGAGCAACGGAGGAAGAGGCAAAAAAGCCATGAAAACACATAGAGCGTAAACCCTGGTGGCATTTAATATAGCAATACATATACTGGTCACCTCACAGTCATCACTTTTATTAAAGCAAATCACAGCAATGCTGTGCTTTCATGAACCTGAAACCAACAAGAAAATAATTAGAGTTTTCTCTTTCATTCTCTGGTTAAGAAGGAAACAAGGGGAATCTTTATAAAGACTTCCATTCAGCAGAAGATATTGGGTTGGCCAAAAAGTTCATTCAGGTTTTCCCATACCATCTTGGGGAAGGCCCTGAAAGAACTTTTTGGCCAACTCAATAAAATATTAACATGTTAGATACTTTAAAGGACTGAACTTCCATTATTTGGAAATGATTTTTCTGTGTAGCTCAGATTTCTTGGTGACCCCTGCCAAGGTATTACCTATATTTGTGGGGTTGCTCTGTGTTAAAAAAAAAAAAAAAAAGAAAGAAAGAAAAATTGTTTCTCTGAACAATTAAGGCCATAAACAGTTAAGGCCATTGTGGCCAGTAATTTTTCCAATTTTTTAAAATATTCACTTTCACCCCATTGAAATGATTTATAATTGGGAGAGGATGATGTTGTCTTTTGAATTTAAGTAATGTCACTATTTTCAAAAATCAACTAGTCTCTTTGGGTTTATCTAGCTTAAGAGACTTGTCTCCTAAAGATTATAAAGAAATGTATCCCTTAAAATATCAAAATCAATGAATAAATGGGTCATTATGGTGTTTACTAATCATGACAATGCTCCTGCGATGTTATGTGTAATAACTGTATTCCTTCCTTCCCATCTTTTGGTGCACCGTCAGCACCAAAACGTCAGCACCTAGACACCAGCAAGTGCCCAAACATTGTAATTAGGGGGAGATTTTCGTTATTGCTGTCAATCCCTTGTTAGCAATGTTAAGATAGATTCTTACTGCTACTGAACATAAGGAGTAAGTTAAACTACCTCTTGGGATTCTTCCCAAGGTAAATTAAAGAGAAAATAGGTTTAGTTCTGATCACCTTGTCTGTAAGTTCTGGAGAAGTCTGTGGCCACATCAGGTTAGCCATTTTGAAAAGATACTAGGAAGATGTTATTTTTTTTTTTTAATGGGAGGCATTTTAGAAACACTTGATATCCCTGTAATAGGCTGTAGATTTTTTTAAGTCATAGTAAATTTACTTCATACATTTCAACTGATTTGTTAAGGCCAAGGGCTCGTACATAGTAATCATTGCCCAGGGAAAGTATGAGTAAAATTTCATGTTTTGATTTGTTTTTTCCTTCTCCAGTGTCATAAAATCCCCAGGTCTTCATGCCATGTCTCTGAGTAGATAAGTCCCACTCATGATATGATGATCATGTATCTAGTTTTCTTATATTCAAAGGTCATGTATTTAGAATGATGAACATGGTACCAAATGTGGCTCTCTTCTTGACTAAGGAGGGACCGTGGATGCTACATACAGAATTTGAGTATTCACAATGCTCCGGTGATGGTTTGGGTAATCCTTTTCCATTGAGGGGAATTATGGTGATGCTGCAGGTACATCATCTAAAGGGTGTTTGCATCTGGCCCCCGTTCCACACCTCAGCCAATAAGAATAAGAAAAAAGGGACTTCCCTGGTGGGCCAGTGGTTAAGACTTCACACTCTCACTGCTGAGGGCCCGTGTTCAATCCCTAGCTGGGGAACTAAGATCCCACATGACACATGTCCAGAAAGAAAGAAGAAGATGATTATGCTCTCTTTTGGTGAAAGGTGTTCACAAATCTAAAATGCCCTTTTCTGGCCTTCCAGGTCCGGCTGTCACACAGGACATCACCACGTATCACACAGTCTTTCTTTTGGCCATCTTGGGAGGAATGGCTTTCATTCTTTTGGTTTTGCTGTGTCTCCTTTTATATTATTGCAGGTAAAGTTTTATCATTGGGGCTTCTTTTTAACTTGGAATTTCTTGCACAAGTATTGATATCGAGGTCCTTTTCTGAATTGAGGTACTTTTTTCTCATAACAATGTATCTAAGAGTCTTCCCTGGTGGTCCAGTGGGTAAGACCCTGAGAATCCAATACAAGATGGCAGAGGTTCGATCCCTGGTTGGGGATCTAAGATCCCACATTGCCACATGGTGCGGCAGATAAATAAATATTTTTAAAAAATTTTTTTGATCAAGAACTGAATATCTGTCATATAAGTTGCAAACAAAGTGGGCTATTACACTGTGTGTAATATCTTTTAGAGAGGAGTCATAAAAAAAATAAGCTCAACTATTGTCACAATTCCCTCAGAATAGTCCTAAGTGGTAATCAAGAGATGACATTCTCAAGGACAGAGGCAAACTTTTCTTACTGTGATGCCTCATCTGATTGACTTGCAAGAATATTTATTGTTGACTCTGCTTTTGAATGAATAATGTGGATGTACTTGGGGTACAATCTGCAGGTTTCAGCCCTCAGCATCAAAACAAGGCTGAGGGTACAGGGTGAGAAGGCTTCTGGCTGCTGATCAGTGCTGTCTTGTTTCTTCCTGTGGGACCTGAGAATCAGGTTTAGGCTAGAACCCTCACTGTTCTGAGATTTTAACCTTGGGGTTTGTATCTTTGATCATAGGCGGAAGTGCTTGAAACCCCGCCAGCACCATAGAAAACTGCAACTGCCCACGACCCTGGAGAGTTCCAAAAGGGATCAGTCGACTTCTATGTCACACATCAACCTGCTGTTTTCTCGTCGGGAATCAGAATTCCCAGGTCCCCTCTCTGTCACCAGCCAGGGCCGCCCCCCAGATGCCCCGGGCTCAAAGGAGCTGATGAGTGGAGTCCATTTAGAGATGATGTCTTCCAACGGGGAGGTGGACATGCACACACCCATGCTGAAGCTCTCCTACAGCACCTCCCAGGAGTTCAGCTCCCGGGAGGAACTCCTGTCTCATAAGGAAGAGGACAAAAGCCAAATCTCCTTTGATAACTTGACACCGAGTGGGACGTTGGGAAAAGACTACCGTAAATCGGTGGAGATCTTCCCCTTAAAGGCTAGGAAATCTATGGAAAGGGAAGGCTACGAGTCCCCTGGCAACAGTGACTACAGGAGGAGTTACAACGCCATGCTTTCGCAACCTTTATTCGAAAAGCAGGACAGAGAGAGTCAGGCCTCCGTGACCCACATTTCCACAGGAAGTAAGCTCACCATTCAGGAACACATGTACCCCGCGCCTTCATCTCCGGAGAAAGACCAGCTGCTGGAGCGCAGACCTACTGAATGTATGATGTCGCGATCCGTGGACCACCTGGAAAGACCTACCTCTTTCCCGCGACCCGGCCAGCTGATCTGCTGTAGTTCCGTGGACCAGGTCAACGACAGCGTTTACAGGAAAGTATTACCCGCCTTGGTCATCCCGGCTCATTACATGAAACTCCCAGGGGACCATTCATACGTGGGCCAGCCCCTGGTCGTCCCAGCCGACCCGCAGCTGGAGATTGAAAGGCTGCAGGCTGAGCTGTCCAGCCCGCACGCAGGGATCTTCCCACACCCCTCCGCGCAGATCCAAGCGCAGCCCCTCTCTTGCCAGGCCATCTCGCAGCAACACCTGCAGGACACGGGCGCCCGGGAGTGGACCCCGCAGAGCGCATCCATGTCGGAGTCGCTCTCCATCCCAGCATCTCTGAATGACGCAGCCTTGGCTCAGATGAACAGTGAGGTTCAGCTCCTGACGGAAAAGGCGCTGCTGGAACTCGGGGGTGGAAAGCCCCTTCCCCACCCCCGGGCCTGGTTTGTCTCCCTGGATGGCCGGTCCAACGCGCATGTCAGACATTCCTACATTGATCTCCAAAGAGCAGGGAGGAACGGAAGCAATGATGCCAGTTTGGATTCTGGCGTGGATATGAATGAACCAAAATCCGCCCGGAAGGGGAGAGGAGACCCCTCAACTCTGCCGCAGAATCACCCACCCGTCCAGGAACATCCCCAGAAGGAGTCAAGGGCCGCGGACAGCTCGGCCTACACGCAGCTCGTGTACCTGGAGGACATGGACCAGGGCAGCAGCGAAGGCGGCACCGCGGCCGGGACGCCCGAGGACAGTGCTCTGCGGTGCTTGCTGGACGGCTCCAGCCGGAGGAGCGGCGGCCAGCTGCCCAGCCTGCAGGAGGAGACGACGAAGCGAGCTTCCGACGCTGCCCCTGAGCCAGCGGCCAGTCCCGACCAGAGGAGATCAGCTCCGCAGGATGAGGAAGACGACGAGGACGACGACGACCAGGGCGAAGACAAGAAGAGCCCGTGGCAGAAACGGGAGGAGAGACCCTTGATGGCATTCAACATCAAATGAGCAGTCCAGAGCCACCCAACCGGGACCAGATCCAGTTGCCAAAAATTCTTTCTTAAGGAAGCGCTTACCTGTTTGTGGAGGAAGTCGAGCCACGTCTGCCGTGGGCAGTGGACTTTTTTCTGCAGTTACCCTGTTCGCTGTCTAAGTGTTAGAGAGGAAGTGAAGTTCTTACTCAGAAGAAAGGATGATGATACAGGATGCCTCGCCTCCAGGGAGAGGGCTGAACATAGTGTCTGTCTGAATGTCAATGTCGTTCCCCGTTCTTGATGTGTCCACCCTGGAGGACACTGAAAAACCACACGTGATGTCCTGATGTCACTAGGTTCTGATGATAACCTCAGTTCTCCTCCAGATTCTGGGAACAGAAAAAAACTCTTTTTGCATTGCTTGAATCCATTTTATCGTGATAATGCTCCTGTGAAATTATTATTGAGAAATCCGCTTGGCACTTAGTGTCTGGAGGTATGCATTATCTCAAAGGAAAACTATGCATCACTGCTTCGTGGTCTTACTTTGCTTGGGTTTTTGCTTTGGTTAGATTTCATTTCTGATTTACTTTTTACACACACACACACACACACACACACACACACCACAAACACACAATTAGGTTGTAAGGATTTAATTCCTTCCTTGTCACCTGTTCTGCTTCTCGGTGGTTTATTTCGATATCACCTTTCAGGAACTTCTGAGTGTCACCTCTTAACATCCAAGCCTTTTAATGAAATAGTACTGAAGTTTTTAATCAGCTGCCAGTCCGTCAATTCTGGTCCCATTAACTCCAAGTGCCTTTTTTACAGTGACGACAGACAGTCCCTTACTTTGCTTGTTTTGTTTTTCTTAACTTCTTTGATTGAACTGCCTGGATTTTATAAAGTTATTAAACGATCCCCTTTTCTTTCAACTGCATGCTGCCAAGTGCCCATTTGTGCTCAGAATTCTCATTTCAGCTGAGTGTACTCTCTCGTTCTCACGTGTGACGTGGATTCCGTTTAGCTAAGCTAGCCTAGAGGACACTTTAGTGATCCCCTCCCCCATGCCACCCCTTTGACCACTAGGCACCATTATCGTTTTATTGGCTGTTTGTATATACGGTTGCGTATTCTGAAATCCTATGGGCTGATCTTGCTCACCAAACATGGAGTATGGGCTGAGCAAGTAAACTGAATGTGACTATTGAACAAATCTTATGTACTATCCAAAAGTGCCAGAATGACTCTTCTGTGCATTCTCCTTAAAGAGCTGCTTGATTATCCAAAAATGAAAACTCAGAATAAACTCTGAAGGATAAAAACCCCTATCTTGTGGTCCTTTTCATTCATTCTGAGCCGTTATTGGTTATAGAGTTGCCATTAAGAATTCTCTTATCATTCCTTGGCAGTCTGAAAGGCCAGTTGTTGGAATTACATTCAAAAACTAACATATGGTGGGGAGAGATAAACTGGGAGATTGGGATTGAAATATACACACTACTAAATATAAAATAGAAAACTCTAAGGACCTACTGTGTAGCACAGGGAGCTTTTCTCAATACTCTGGGAAAAGAATCTAAAAATGAATGGAGATATATATATATGTAAAACTGATGCACTTTGCTGTATACCTAAAACATCACAGTGTTATAAATCAACTATACACCAATAAAAATTAAACAAAAGAAACTAACACATAAGACACCTAGGAACTGACACATGGTTAAATCATAAAAGCCCACCTTGCTGTTCAGTGTCATTCAAGAAAACAAGGTAACATTTTATTGTGTTTCTGTACTTTATAAGAAACTGGTATGTTTTTTTTTTTCAGTATTGATCCAGCATCAAAAAGATGTCATTCAAATGACCAGAACCATCCCAGATGTGTGAAACTATTAATCAAAATCATTCATGGAATCATCAATACAGAACAAATCAGTGGAAATAAGTAAAGCTAGCTAGTTTCGTTATAAAATCTTTAGTCATGAATTCCACAAGGCAGAAAACAAGTCAAGCTGATTTTTATGATTTTAATTCTCAAATGTCAGTATTTAGTATTTTGCTTTTAAAGCAGTTGAGAGATTTCCTGACAGTGTTTTTGAAGTATCTGAACAGATGGGAGTCTGTGGTTTAACAAGTCAGGGACTGTTTAGAAGTGAACATTCTCACCAGTAGGCGGCAGGTGAGCCCTGGCAGACACTGTTAAGACTCCAGGTAAGCATCATTTGTCAACTAACCCTCCAAAGAAGTGGCCTCTGGAAGAATACTAGAGCACACACGGGCGATGGGGGAAATGCCAAGAGGTCCCCACCCATTTGCAGCTCAACCCCCAGTGCTGCCACGGTCTCCTTAAAGCATTAGTAACAAGAAGAACTTCATTTACAGTGCATGTTACCTGTGTAACACATTACCTGTCAGTGCTAATGATGTGAGATTCAGCAGGAAGATTGGGGGAGGGGGCTTTCCTGATTCCTTCTCACTAGGCAGGATAATGAAAAGTGTGGAGCAGCCAGCCATAAGCATGCGACACTGTTCCTAGAAAGACAAGGCCGTGTATTTGCCAAAGGGAAATGGATTCTGCCAAAGATGAAGCTCGTTCATCTTACACTGATCCAAAAAGAGGCTCAGAGGCGAACTTTTTTGCTCAGGGAGCCAACTTTGGTCACCAGACTCGAATTGTCTGGAAAGGGCACCCTAAGTGTGTGGACTTTAAACAGCGTATTTATCTTATCACAGAGTTCCAGGTCAGTTATATTGCGTGAAGAACTAAAGCCGTCAAAGGCACCTTGCTTCTGCCACCTAGTGGTGAGTTTTCACCAGCCTCTTAAGGAGACTAGACAAATAGCTCTCTTCTGGAAAGACAGGTGAGTGTGCATAGAAGATGCACCGGGCGCTGCTTCTGTCTCCCAGGTGAGATGAGTGAGATCTGGCTGACGTTTGTTGAATCTCTACCTGGAAACATTATGTTGGGAACAATAATGCATTCAACTGTCAAAATCTTGTGGGGTTTATTCTTTATTTTTCCCCTAACTAAATGGAGGCTTGAGGTTAAGTAATTGAGGTCACTCAGCTAGAATCAGTGGTGAGTCTCATACATGGCCTGCACTCTGGAAATGAATGCATTTAAATTAAAAATGCATTACAAATCATAATAAAATGCATAATTGTAAATTCCATTTGATAATTGATTCTCGCAGTATGCTTTTGTTGATTTCAGTCAGAGCCAGCCTATTGCAAGTGGCAAAAGCATAAACATTTGTTGAGAGTTTTTTACATTAATAATTAATTAATGTAACTGAAACAATGAAGTGTCTTGGAACTTCATTCACTGATCAGCCATGGAGTGACTTCTTTGCTGAATCAGGTAGTAAGACTGGGGAGGAATTTATGAAAGCAATGAATTTATGTGTGCTAAACCATGCCAGGAGATATATAACATTATTTAAACAACAGAGACCCTGTGCTTTAGGAAACTCTATTTAGTGTAAACTAACACAGATAATGCTAAAACAGGGAGGCAGAGTGCCCAAGAAAATGAAACCAGAACCAAAAGGAAATAGAGTATAAAATCTAAAAATAAGCCACAAGTACAATAAATTCTATATGATTTCTCATATTCATCCGCTTGAATTTTGCTTTTGCAGACCTCTCTATTTGGAAACAAGGTGATAAAAATGAATAGTTATAGATAGAAATGTGTGGTGATTTTTCAACTATTTTAGAGTCCCACAATTTTTCTCTTTTCTTTTTGGTCTTTAGAGTTTTTCTTAATTGAGCTATAATTGACATACAACATTATATTATACAACCTTATATGACATACAACCTTATATATACAGTATTATTATTATATATTATTTTCATTTTATTACCATAATATTATTTTCAGGTGTACAACATAATGATTCTGTATTTGTATATATTGCAAAGTGATCACCACAAATATGTCTAGTCAACATCTGTCACCATACATAGGTAGAGAATTTTTTCCTTGTGATAAGAACTTTCAAGATCTGCTCTCCCAGCAACCTTCAAATATGCAGTATGGCATTATTAAGTATAGTCATGATACTGTACATTATATCCCCATGACTTTTTAATTTTTGAACTGGAGGTTTGCAACTTCTTTAGGTGAAGTGGAAATTTCAACCCCCTTTCCTGCCCCCCTGAAACTATATCTTCAAAGCTGTGATATAAATACACACCAAAATCTCTGATAAAATTCTCTGTAATTCTTTACAGAGATTGTGACTTGTTTAATGCTGGTGTTCTGGTACCCAAAAGTGGCTAATAACTCCTGTAAGACTGTTTCGCCTCAGTAGAATAAACAGTCATTAGAGGCCCTAAGAATGTGGAACTCGAAAGAGCCTCGGTCATCTCACACAGGAGGAACTGGAGCCAAGAGTGTTGAAGTGACCTCCTCACACAGGCAGTGAGGGACCACCTGGGATGACTTAGTTTGTTCAGGCTGCTTTACAAAATACCATAGACTGGATGCCTTATAAGCAATAAACGTTTATTTCTCACGGTTCCCGAGACTACGAGATCAGGGCACCCAGCATGATGGGGTGAGGACCCTACTGATTCACAGCAGACATCTTGTCACATCCTCAGAGTGTGGACAAGGGTAGAGAGAGCTCTGTGGGGCCTCCTCCATAAGGGCACATATCCCACGCATGAGGGCTCCACCCTCATGACCTAATCACCCTGGAGGTCCCACCTCCTAATGCCATCATCACCTTGGGCTCTAGGATGCCAACATATGAATTTGGGGAGGACACAGACACTCAGGTCATAGCACGAGACAGAGCCCTGTCTCCTGACCCCTAGCCCTGTATGTGTCCACCTCCTCAGATGGCTTCCCCATCTGCTGCTCTTTCTGGCAGCTCGTCTGCACCCTCTGCCATCTGTTTACATGCCATGTGCAAACATAACCAGACTATGCAGCCTTGTAAGCCATACTGATGAATAAAATTCCAGGGTCACGGTAAGAACCCTGGATTTGGACACAGAACGCTTAGCTCCGGGAATCAGACAAGTGACCAACTTCAAAGGTTATAGAAGGGTACCTGCACTGCTTATCTCTCAGGAGGAGGAAAAGAGGAAGTTGAGTTCAAAAAAGACAATATTTGTACACCCATGGCTGATTCATGTCAATGTATGGCAAAAACCACTACGAGATTGTGAAGTAGTTAGCCTCTAGTTAAATGAATTAACTTAAAAAATAAAGTTCCTTATAAAATGCAAGCTCTGGTAAAAGTATAAATGGTTGCTCTTCCTAATTATCCTTTTAATCTTGTAGTTCCCTAATCCTGCTGCTATACTGCGTGTGACAGAGATCTTTGCTGTTTTTGCTGCTGTTATACCAGCAGCTTCTCAGCTAGTTTTTAGNTTAGCCTCTAGTTAAATGAATTAATTTTAAAAAATAAAGTTCCTTATAAAATGCAAGCTCTGGTAAAAGTATAAATGGTTGCTCTTCCTAATTATCCTTTTAATCTTGTAGTTCCCTAATCCTGCTGCTATACTGCGTGTGACAGAGATCTTTGCTGTTTTTGCTGCTGTTATACCAGCAGCTTCTCAGCTAGTTTTTAGGAAACTGATAACAGAACAACAGGATCTCTCCCATGCTTACAGCTTCCCACATGCTTCAGGTGAGCGATCCTTCTCTTTGTCCAAATAAGATGATTTGCCAAATATTTGATGTAAACCAGGAAGCTCAATGAAAATGCAGCCTCCTTACATGATGGTCTCACATCGTGCAAGAACATGCCTACAAAGCAATAACTTTGGGGTAGGTGCCCAATTACCATAACTTATTTGCTAGCGGCCACAACGGTAAATCCCTTTGCAAAACACAGTAGCAGGCTCTTAATTCCTTAATTTAGTTGCTCATGTGCTTGTAACCTGAGAACTGCTGCTGCTGCTGCTAAGTCGCTTCAGTCATGTCCGACTCTGTGCGACCCCATAGACGGCAGCCCTCCAGGCTCCTCTGTCCCTGGGATTCTCCAGGCAAGAGTGGTGGAGTGGGTTGCCATTGCCTTCTCCAAACCTGGGAACAGTGGTGCTCAAACTCAGAAGCACAGAAGCATCACCTGGGAGCTGGAAAACATGCTCAAGTATCTGGATCCCACCACAGACCAATCAGAATCATAATTTCTGCAGGGGAAACCTGGCACTGATGCTAAAAACAAAACAAAAACAACAACAACANGGTTGCCATTGCCTTCTCCAAACCTGGGAACAGTGGTGCTCAAACTCAGAAGCACAGAAGCATCACCTGGGAGCTGGAAAACATGCTCAAGTATCTGGATCCCACCACAGACCAATCAGAATCATAATTTCTGCAGGGGAAACCTGGCACTGATGCTAAAAACAAAACAAAAACAACAACAACAACAAAACACTTACCACAGCTAATTATTATTCTGATATATTCTGATATATTAATAATTAGGCTTGTAAATCACTGCCTTAGAAATTCTGAAGATACGTCACAGTTTGGTAGCGACTTCTGTTGGGCAGCTCTGAGAATGATGGATTTCCCCTTTGTTTCTAGGGTAGGTTAGTGGTCCTGCTCTAGATTTGCAGTTGGGAAGGGCAAACGCAGTCAATAACAGCCCCCCAGGCTGAGCAGCATGTGCCTAAGACACGTGAACAGTGTTCTTCTCTGCTTCATTCACACTGTCAAAAATCTAGATGTTGACAACCCTAGGCTCTGTCCCCTGTCCTACTCACATACCTCATATTCGCCTTCTATTCTGTTCCCCTTTTTGTAACACCTATTTCAGAGCACTGCTTGTGAAGGATTCCCATGGCTGTGTTTGCAGCCTGACCTGCTATTGGAATTCAGACCTAGTTTCCAACTGCTGCCCATGCGTCTCCATCCAGCTGACCCTCAAACACCTAAACCAACTTGTCCCAAAATGTAATCATCATACATCATCTCATAAACCTCCCTGCCTGCCCCCCACCCAAAAAAGGAAAACGCCCAATTCTCCTACTTTCCTCCTTCATCTGTTATCCCAGTGTAAAGCCTCACTATATACAACTTCCCCAGCCAGAAACCTCAGGTCACCCTCCAAACCTCTTCCAACCTCACCACCCGGGTTCAGGAATCACATCCTATCAATTTCACCTGCTGTCAGGAAACAATGTGAATCTTTCATGTTTCTGGCTGGTCAGGGCTTTCTGAGCAAAATTTACTGGCATCCTGGGTCTAAGGCTAAGTGAATATAACCATTTCTTGGAGGACAGAGTGAATTACCCCAGAGAGATTTACAGATTTGTCTCCCCTCGAGCTATTCTTTCATTGATCTTTCATTGATCTTCATTATAACAGAAAGGGACCTTTCCTGCTCTTTCCCGAAAGGATTGCTTTAAAAGCTACAAAATCCTTAGTTCAGGGGTTCCTCTCCCACAGACCTCCTTTCATATGTGTGATGTGGTATCTGGCTTCATCACATTCCCCCACCCCCACAGGATGAAATGAAGCATAGGATAAAGATAGGTCTGCCGCTGATCCAGAAACCTCGTTTTTGCTGTCAGGATAAAATAAATACTTACATGAAGACTTATCATATGCTAAATATCTCCCAGACTGTCCCTCTTCTCCACACTTCTAAGCATCACTGTTATCACAGCCCCTCTCACTGACCCCACCCCAGTGTCCCCATTCACGCCCACACTGCTGCAAGTGTGATGTACAATCCAGTCATGTCACTTGTATGTAATAGTGTTCATGTGGTTGCANGACTGTCCCTCTTCTCCACACTTCTAAGCATCACTGTTATCACAGCCCCTCTCACTGACCCCACCCCAGTGTCCCCATTCACGCCCACACTGCTGCAAGTGTGATGTACAATCCAGTCATGTCACTTGTATGTAATAGTGTTCATGTGGTTGCAAATAATAGACACCAAACTCAAACTAGCATCAGTTAAATGAGAGACTTCATCATTGAAGGGAGATTTGAGAGGCGGGCAAATAAGGTGTGATTTATAAAAAGGAATATACATTCGGTCT
This sequence comes from Neotragus moschatus, assembly GCA_006410615.1. Classification (NCBI taxonomy): domain Eukaryota; kingdom Metazoa; phylum Chordata; class Mammalia; order Artiodactyla; family Bovidae; genus Neotragus; species Neotragus moschatus. Next base: position 527,456 of record SJYA01001837.1, on the reverse strand, counting down.
TCTTCCTTGTTCCTGGTACAGAACTCCTAAAATCCTTGGAAATTCCTAAGTGATGAAAATAATAAAGATGTCTTACTATTCATAACAAACTCCTTTCAACCACACCTGAGTTTGTGTTAATGAAATGACTTTAGGGCCACAGCTAAGGATGGGAACTAGTTGCCTAAAGCCAACCCTGTGATTGGAGGGTTGGAACTTGCACTCCCAAACCCTTGACCTTGGAAGANGATGAAAATAATAAAGATGTCTTACTATTCATAACAAACTCCTTTCAACCACACCTGAGTTTGTGTTAATGAAATGACTTTAGGGCCACAGCTAAGGATGGGAACTAGTTGCCTAAAGCCAACCCTGTGATTGGAGGGTTGGAACTTGCACTCCCAAACCCTTGACCTTGGAAGAGGGGAGCAGTGCTGGAGATTGAATTGATTGCCAACAGCCAATGACTTAATCAATCATGCCTATGTCATGAAACCCCAAAAGGATGGGGCTGAGAGAATTTCCGGGTTGGTGAACACCTGGAGATCTGGGTAGAGCGGTACACCCAGAGGGCCTGGAAATCCCTTACCTCCTTCCCCACCGCTTGCCTTGTGCATCTCTCCCATCTGGCTGTCCCTGAGTTATAGCCTTTTGTGATAAACCAGTAATCTAGGAAGTAAAATAGTTCTCTAAGTTCTGTGACCCACTCTGCTGCTGCTGCATCACTTCAGTTGTGTGCGACTCTGTGCAACCCTATAGACGGCAGCCCTCCAGGCTCCTCTGTCCCTGGGATTCTCCAGGCAAGAATACTGGAGTGGGTTGCCATTGCCCTCTCCAGTGACCCACTCATCAATTCATGGGACCCAAAGACAGGGTAGTGGTGTGATTTCTAGCCATCCGATCAGAAGCACAGGAAGCAACCTGGACTGAGACACATGTGAAGTGTGGGACTGAGCCCTTAACCTGGGGAGATTTGATGCTATTTCCAGGTAGGTAGTGTCAGAACTGAGTTAAACTGTAGGACACCCAGCTGATGTTGGATAGTTGCTTGGTGGTGTTGGAAAACCCACATACCAGAATTGGTGTCAAAATTATACGAGGGAATGAAGCCACAAAAGACAAAGTATAATAATGGTACCCCCAAACTGGATTCACCTCTTGGTAGGGATTGAGCCAAAAGACACAACCAACCCAAAGACCAGGAGAAGGAGGGATTTATTACTTGCAACAAGTAAGACAATGGGAGGATTGTTTAGTCACTAAGCAAGGTCTGACTCTTTGTGACCTCATGGACTGAAGCCCACCAGGTTCTTCTGTCCATGGGATTTCCCAGGCAAGAACACTGGAGTGGGTTGCCATTTTCTTCTCCAGGGAATCTTCCTGACCCAGAGATTGAACTGTGTCTCCTGCATTAGCAGGCCGATTCTTCACCACTGAGCCACCAGGGAAGCCCAAGGGAATGAAGTATGCATACATTTAAAAAATAAGTAACAAACTTGTGTAAAAAAATTTTTTTTTAAGTAAGGGGACCACCAGGGATATTTCCTAAAGCTGTGTCTCCCCAAACTGCAAAATGGGGGACATTTTAAGCTAAGGGTGCATGCATCTTCATGAGGGGCTTAGGCAGAGAATTCAGCATTGAATTGGGGCAGACCTTGAGTCCAGATTCTAGTAGACTGAAGCTGCAAGGGTGAACAAAGGTCGGTATCATCCATCCTTGCTGCCGCTGCCGCTGCTGCTAAGTCACTTCAGTCACGTGTCCGACTCTGTGCGACCCCATAGACGGCAGCCCACCAGGCTCCCCGTTCCTTGGGATTCTCCAGGCAAGAACACTGGAGTGGGTTGCCATTTCCTTCTCCAATGCATGAAAGTGAAAAGTGAAAGTGAAAGTCGCTCAGTCGTGCCCGAACCTTAGCGACCCCATGGACTGCAGCCCATCAGGCTGCTCTGTCCATGGGAGTTTCCAGGCAGGAGTACTGGAGTGGGGTGCCACTGCCTTCTCCGTCATCGATCCTTAGGCTCTGGTTAATCTGGTGGTTGATTGCTCAAGGTGGAGGCTGGGTCCTGCAAAACAGTTCAACAATGTCCTTCAGGCTAGTCTTCACCTTTGAAACAGAACTGGGAGTTTTACAGCTAATTAATTGTCCCCAGTACAGTTCTTTCCCTGGCCTGATAATAACTGTATGTTCCTACATTCTTTTGTTCCCCTAAAATCATTAACTACTGAGACCTATTCTTCTGCAAATCAGGCACTGTGGCCAGGTTTAGGTCACAGAATGGCATAAGCCTACAATGGCTTCTCTTATGCCAAGAAAGCCATGCCCAGATCCCTTTCTGCTGGGACCCATTACCCTATCTGCATACAGTCATAGCCCCATGAAGGGGTTCTTGTGTATAGACTGTTTTCATTGTGTGGGATGGCGAAGGACAGGGAAGCCTCGGGTGATGCAATCCATAGGGTCAAAAAGAGTAGACATGACTGAGTGACTGAACAACAAGAACAATCTTATTTTATCACAACATCCCTATCATCTAGCTAAAGCAGCTGATGTGAATCCACTCTGGCATTCAAAGACACAGAAAGGAAGTGTTTTGCCCCAACAGTGAAGACCCAGGATTTCAGCAGAAACTGAGATGCTTCACCCCTCTGCACCCAGATACCTCAGAGAGGTGAATTCCAGGGCTGGTCACAGAACTGACACTGGGTACCTGATGTGTTCAAGCAGGGCTCTAAGCATTTCCTGTGGATCACTGAATCCTCTCCGGAACCTGTGAGATCAGCTCTTCTGTCATTTCACAGACAGGAAATTAGAGAAGCAGAGAAACTTACCTTAGGGACCTGTCAACTGGAAAAAAAAATAATAATACATGACTTCAAAGCTGAGAATTGCATTTTATTTGGCAAACATGATGAGGACTTAAGCCCCAAGGCAGCCTCTTACATCACTCTGAGAGATCCCTCCAAAGAGGTAAGGAAGGAGTCAAAAGACAACTAGCAGTTTTTCCCAAAAACAACAACAATAACAAAAACCAGGTAAACAGACATCAAAATATTACTGTTAACTGAAGAAAAACAGACATCTCAAGTTAATGAATTTAGCACTGGGTTCATTGAAGTCATTCCTTTGATAAGCACCTTAACACAGATGTCACCACCCTTATGGCAGAAAGCGAAGAACTAAAGAGCCTCTTGATGAAAGTGAAAGAGGAGAGTGAAAAAGTTAGCTTGAAACTCAACCTTCAAAAAACTAAGATCATGGCATCTGGTCCTATCACTGATGGCGAATAGATGGGGAAACAGTGAGAGACTTTATTTTCTTGGGCTCCAAAGTCACTGCAGATGGTGACTGCAGCCATGAAATTAAAAGACGCCTGCTCCTTGGAAGAAAAGCTATGACCAACCTAGACAGCATACTAAAAAGAAGAGACATTACTTTGCCAACAAAGGTCTGTCTAGTCAAAGCTATGGTTTTTCCAGTCGTCATGTATGGATGTGAGAGCTGGACTATAAAGAAAGCTGAGTGCCAAAGAATTGATGCTTTTGAACTGTGGTGTTGGGGAAGATTTGAGAGNTTAAAAAGAAGAGACATTACTTTGCCAACAAAGGTCTGTCTAGTCAAAGCTATGGTTTTTCCAGTCGTCATGTATGGATGTGAGAGCTGGACTATAAAGAAAGCTGAGTGCCAAAGAATTGATGCTTTTGAACTGTGGTGTTGGGGAAGATTTGAGAGATCCAACCAGTCAATCCTAAAGGAAATCAGTCCTGAATATTCATTGGAAGGACATGCTGAAGCTGAAATTCCAATACTTTGGCCACCTGATGCAAAGAACTGACTCATTGGAAAAGACCCTGATGCTGGGAAAGATTGAAGGTGGGAGGAGAAGGGGTCGACAGAGGATGATGTGGTTGTATGGCATCACTGACTCAAAAAAACATGAGTTTGAGTAAGCTCCGGGAGTTGGTGATGGACAGGGAAGCCTTGGGTGCTGCAGTCCATGGGGTCGCAAAAAGTCAGACATGACTGAACGACTGAATTGAACTGAACTATCTAGGGCCAGTGTCCTGCTTTTGTCAATCCTGAATCCCCTCAGGGTGCACATTCAGGGGTGACTGCAGTGGCTAATGGCTTGAGAGCTGCAACACCCTTTGTTTATTAATATAGCAGGTGATATTTTTTCACCCACAGACCTATGCTCTCTGCCTTTCTGCAATGCTTATGAAGTATTGTTATTATCTTATGGGAACATAAAAATGTTTCCTGGGACTTCCCTGGTAGTCCAGTGATTAAGACTTCACATTCCAGTGCAGGAGGTGCAAGTTCAATCCCCAGTCAGGGAACTAAGATCCCCCATGCCATGTGGCATGGCCAAAAATTTTAAAAATCAAAATGTTGTTTCCCAGAATGTCAACAATTTGACAAAGATTATAACATAATTATAAATTTTTTTCAAGAAGTATGGTGGTGATCACTGAAGTCCTAAGGGATCCTATGAGCCTTATAAAGATACTTACTTGATACTTACTCCCCAAGTGGGAAGTTTTGGGGTCCTGTGATATGTCACCCCTGGAGGTCAGACAAGGTAGGAAAGTAGGTTAAAATGAGATCAAATGCCCAGCAAAAAAAAAAAAAAATCCATGTTTGATATAAAGAGACACAGAAGGTATATCACACTAATGAATCTAGAACCACTCGAAAATAGAGAACAACTCAAATCGCATTGGACGATCAATTACATTTTTCCTTCAAAGGGCCAGAGAGACAGATTTTCAGTTTCTTGAGTGAGAGAAAGAGGAGGTAGACCACTTCTCAAGAAGCTTTGCCTTTTTCTAGATTGGAAAGTAAAAGAAAGCTGGAGAGAGGCATCTTCAGAGAAAGAGTTTCATGGAGTAAAGGTGACTCCTGGCCAGAGTGCACTTGGTGAGTCTCTATTAAGTGGTTATCTTATGATACTGCAGTTAGCTTATCTCAGGTGGGTAGTGGAATGAGACAGTGTGTCAACAAATAAATAACCAAATAGTCATTGTGAACTGCAATGAAGCTTTCATTTATGTGAGCATCAGCTGTCATTTCACATAAACTAGAACTACACTTGGGGGTATTCCCCGGTAATCCATTGGTTAAGACTTTACCTTCTAATGCAGGAGGTTTGATCTCTTATGGGGGAGCTAAGATCTTGCATCCCACATGCCTGGTGGCCAAAAAGCAAAAACATAAACACTATTGTAACCAATTCAATAAGGACTTTTAAAATGGTCCACATCCAAAAAAAAAAAATCTTTAGAACTACAGTTGGTCCTTCTATTAATAATGCAACACACTATTTAAACTTAACTTTTTCACTGGGCAAATAGAATAAAATGTAGACTTTCAGAAAAATCTTGTGGTTGGAAAGCTGATATATTTCCAGAGGCACATGTACTGAATTAGAGATATGGGCTCAGCTGAGTTCAGTCACTCAGTCGTGTCCGACTCTTTGTGACCCCATGAACTGCAGCACACCAAGCTTCCCTGTCCATCACGAACTCCCAGAGCTTACTCAGACTCAGGTACATCAAGTTGGTGATGCCATCCAACCATCTCATCCTCTGACATCCTCTTCTACTCCTGCCTTCAGTCTCTCCCAGCATCAGGGTCTTTTCCAGTGAGTCAGTTCTGCATATCAGGTCGCCAAAGTATTGGAGCTTCAGTTTCAGCATCAGTCCTTCCAACGAATATTCAGGACTGATTTCCTTTAGGATTGACTGGTTGGATCTCCTTGCAGTCCAAGAGACTCTCAAGAGTCTTCTCCAAACCACAGTTCAAAAACATCAATTCTTCATCACTCAGCTTTCTTTATAGTCCAGCTCTCACATCTATATATGACTACTGGAAAAACCATAGCTTTGACTAGACAGACCTTTATTAGCAAAGTAATGTCTCTTCTTTTTAGTATGCTGTCTAGGTTGGTCATAGCTTTTCTTCCAAGGAGAAAGCATCTTTTAATTTCATGGCTGCAGTCACCATCTGCAGTGATTTTGGAGCCCAAGAAAATAAAGTCTCTCACTCTTTCCATTGTTTCTCCATGTATTTGCCATCAAGTGATGGGACCAGATGCCATGACAGCAGTGGCCACAGGACCGGAAAAGGTCAGTTTTCTTTCCAATCCCAAAGAAAGGTAATGCCAAAGAATGCTCAAAGTATCGCACAATTGTACTCATCTCACACACTAGCACAGTAATGCTCAAAATTCTCCAGGCCAGGCTTCAACAGTACATGAATTGTGAACTTCCAGATGTTCAAGGTGGATTTAGAAAAGGCAGAGGAACCAGGGATCAAATTGCCAACATCTGTTGGATGATCAAAAAAGCAAGAGAGTTCCAGAAAAACATCTACTTCTGCTTTATTGACTATGCCAAAGCCTTTGACGGTGTGGACCACAACAAACTCTGGACAATTCTGAAAGAGATGGGAATATCAGACCACCTTACCTGCCTCCTGAGAAATCTGTATGGAGGTCAAGAAGGAAATAGTTAGAACTGGACATGGAACAACAGACTGGTTCCAAATCGGCTAATCAACTAAAATTTAAGTATGCTGAATGTAAAAGAGGAACAGAAGAAATGTAATTTTTTTAAGAAACAGAAACCTCATCTTTGATTCACTTTGTATCCTCAGACTTGCACAGTAGTGTGTGTGCACATATAAAGGAGAAGAATATAAGAGCTCAAAAAAACACTGGCCGACATATAAAAACAAAGTTACTGAACCATGTAATGACTCTTGGTGTTTACTTATAAAACAAGTTATTTGGCAGATGAAAAGCTGTTTGCTCAGTTTTCTCAATCATTCTTCTTTTCTTACACCCTTAGACATAAGACCAAAATGATGTTTCTTCTCACGTATTTGAACAGATGTCTTCTGTGCCATTTTCTGGCTGATAATTCCTTCTCTGAAAATGATGCCCAATAGACAAGGTGGAGCCCAATGGCCGAATCTCCATAATAGGAGTAGATTGACTGGTCACGTTCACAGTGATTGATCCAGATAGGAGCCAATCAGAGTTCTTCTCTAGCTTTTTTTTTTTTTAAACTAGAACTGGGAAAGGTAACACTAGTGGTGGAATTGCATATATGAAATTGCAATGTTGCTAAAAGTCATATTCCTTTGATTACCTGCGGCATCTCTCTAGCTTTCCAATAAAGTTCCCAGTTTGCCTAAGGCAGCCAGTCCACACAATTCTGACTCACACAAGGAAGAGGTGAGTAAGAGGAGATTCCTGGCTGCCAGAGCTCACCGATATCACTGTCCTTCTCATAATTTAATTATTCACCCCCTTCTTTCCATTGCTTAAAATGTTCCAGTACCCTTCCTGTAAATTCCCCCTTTTTCGTCAACCATTGTGAGTTTGTTTGTCACCTCTGTGTCACAGAGGCCAGAAATAAAGCCTCTTACTAGCCAGATATAGCACTTGGCTAAAACACTACATGGAATTTTTCAGGTCCAACCATAGGCAGTTACAAAGCTTTGCTGTGTAGGGAAGCTGCTCTCCTGCACCAGGGTGTGCACACACACACACACACACACACACACACACACACACTCCATGGGGAAGATAGGACACTGCAGGGACTGGTGCTTTTTCCCATTTAGCCTCTTGGCTTATCCTAGAGCTGCGCTTAAAGACTTGATCTGATTCCTTTCAGCATTTTGTGTTAATTGAATACCTCAACACCAGGCAGCGCAGCTCTTGAAACAAACTAGTCAGTGAAAACAGGGTATCAATTTGCATTACATGATACAAATAAATTACATACAATTTAGACACTTGAAGGCTTGCTTTGCTTTGGAAATCAGCTGGAATGTACACTTCTAGAAATTTTTAGCCTTTTATAGAAAGATATGAACATTTTTATCAGAAAGTCGTAGATCACTCATGTCCACCCAACCATTACAAACCTAAGTCACCACTGTACTGGTCACCAGTCACCATGACAAAACAAAGTCGCATTTTGCTGCATTTTAGATGCTCTCCATTCTATTAATACAAATGAGAATAAAAGATCATTCCTGACTTCCTCTGCTTTAGAATTATAGTTCTTTCCCATTATAGAAACAGAGAAGGCATATAAGAATCATGAATTTTGTGAACGACTCATTTTCTAATTTGGTTCACAGAACATAGTCTCCACCCTTGATATTAAGCAGGGAGTGAGAACAAAGACTTAACAAAGTTAAGATGTAGAAACTGTTTGATTAACAGGCTGAGTTTTCAAATTGCTTTACTTGTGAAAGTGCTACACTCAATATGCCAGCAAATATGGAAAACTCAGCAGTGGCCACAGGACAGGAAAAGGTCAGTTTTCACCCCAATCCCAAAGAAAGGCAATGCCAAAGAATGCTCAAACTACCGCACAATTGCACTCATCTCACACGCTAACAAAGTAATGGTCAAAATTCTCCAAGCCAGGCTTCAGCAATACATGAACCGTGAACTTCTAGATGTTCAAGCTGGTTTTAGAAAAGGCAGAGGAACCAGAGATCAAATTGCCAACATCCGCTAGATCATGGAGAAAGCAAGAGAGTTCCAGAAAAATATCTATTTCTGCTTTATTGACTATGCCAAAGCCTTTGACTGTGTGGATCACAACAAACTGTGGAAAATTCTGAAAGAGATGGGAATACCAGACCACCTGACCTGCCTCTTGAGAAACCTACATGCAGGTCAGGAAGCAACAGTTAGAACTGGCCATGGAACAACAGACTGGTTCCAAATAGGAAAAGGAGTACGTCAAGGCTGTATATTGTCACCCTGCTTATTTAACCTATATGCAGAGTACATCATGAGAAACGCTGGGCTGGAAGAGGCACAAGCTGGAATCAAGATTGCCAGGAGAAATATCAATCACCTCAGATATGCAGATGAGACCACCCTTATGGCAGAAAGTGAAGAGGAACTAAAGAGCTTCTTGATGAAAGTGAAAGAGGAAAGTGAAAAGTTGGCCTAAAGCTCAACATTCAGAAAACTAAGATCATGACATCTGGTCCCATCACTTCATGGCAAGTAGATGTGGAAACAGTGTCAGACTTTATTTTGGGGGGACTCCAAAATCACTGCAGATGGTGACTGCAGACATGAAATTAAAAGACGCTTACCCCTTGGAAGGAAAGTTATGACCAACCTAGACAGCATATTAAAAAGCAGAGACATTACTTTGCCAACAAAGGTCCATCTAATCAAGGCTATGGTTTTTCCTGTGGTCATATATGGATGTGAGAGTTGGACTGTGAAGAAAGCTGAGCGCCGAAGAATTGATGTTTTTGAACTGTGGTGTTGGAGAAGACTCTTGAGAGTCCCTTGGACTGCAAGGAGATCCAACCAGTCCATCCTAAAGGAGATCAGTCCTGGGTGTTCATTGGAAGGACTGATGCTAAACCCGAAACTCCAATACTTTGGCCACCTCATGAGAAGAGCTGACTCATTGGAAAAGATCCTGATGCTGGGAGGGATTGAGGGCAGGAGGAGGAGGGGACAACAGAGGATGAGATGGTTGGATGGCATCACCGACTCGATGGACATGAGTTTGAGTAAACTCCAGGAGTTGGGGATGGACAGGGAGGCCTGGCGTGCTGGAATTCATGGGGTTGCAAAGAGTCGGACACAACTGAGCGACTGAACTGAACTGAACTGATGTGTCTTTTAAATCTTATGTTTCTGTTGTTGTTGTTTTTTTTTTGAAGTATAATTGATTTATAATCTGGTGTTAGTTTCAGGTGTACAGCAAAGTATTTCAGATATATATGTGTGTCTGTGTATTCTTTTTCAAATTCTTTTCCCTTGTAGGTCATTAGAAAATATTGAGTATAATTCCCTGTGTTATACCTTAGGTCTTTGCTGGTTATCTATTTTATATATAATACACTATATCTGTTAATCCCAAACTCCTGATTGTTCCTGTCCCCTCTCCCCTTTGGTAATCATAAGTTGCTTTTCTACGTCCATGGGTGCATTTCAGTTTTGTATATGAGTTTAACTGTGTCATTTGTGTATATTCCACATGTAATATGGTATTTGTCTTTCTCTTTCTGACTTAATTCAGTTAGCATGATCATCTCTAGGTCCATCCATGTTGCTGCAAATGGCATTATTTCATTCTTTTTTGTGGCTGAGTAGTATTCCATTATATATACACACCACATCTTCTTCCATTCATCTGTTGATGGACATTTAGGTTGCTTTCATGTCTTGGTTATTGTGAATAGTGCTGCAATAAACACTGGGGTACGTATATCTTTTTGAATTATAATTTTGCCCAGATATATGCCCAGGAGTAGGATTACATAATATGGTAGCTCTATTTTTAGTTTTTAGGGAACCTCCATGCTGTTCTCTATAGTGGCTGCACCAATTTACATTCCCACCAACGGTGTAGGAGGGCTCTTTTTCTCTCCTGTGTTGATTTGTTTTGGATTAATTTTAAAAATCTCCTCTTCTTCCCTTTTTTCTTAACTAAGTTTCTTTGTTTCTCTTAAGTTCTACATTCAACCTTGTATACACCTTGGGAGGTGTACCTATGAATTTGCATAGGGACAAATCCACCTGTGGCTGCCTTTATGATGACATGTTGCCTTAAAATGCACCCACACTATAAACCCAAAGCACAGTAAGTGAAAAGAAAGAAAGAAGTCACTCAATCATGTCTGACTCTTTGCGGCCCTGTGGACTCTAGCCTACCAGGCTCCTCCCTCCATGGGATTCTCCGGGCAAGAGTACTGGAGTAGGTTGCCATTTCCTTCTCCAGGAGATCTTCCTGACCCAGGGATCGAACCCAGGTCTACCGAATTCCAGGCAGATGCTTTAACCTCTGAGCCACCAGGGAACATCCAGCCAACTCATCTGACCAATCACAATGTCAATCACAGTTGTCAATTTAGGAACAGGTGCCTTTTCTGCTGAGACAAAGCCCAGATTGACTTAACTACAATTCACAGATAAAATAGATCAGGGCTAACATAAGGAGAGCCCAGGGAGGTCCAAGAAAGAGTGAGATTTATACTCCATTTAGAAAGTCGAGGGAGAGAGTTTTTCGGGAAAAGAGAAGTGGAGACAACAAAAACCAAGGGTAGGATGCTGTCGGTTTACAATCTCATTTACAGAACTCAGTTCTACAGAACTCGGAAATATTTCTCTGAATGTTTATTCTTTGTGCATAAGACTCCAGATAGATGTACCTGGAAGATATAAAGCTGAACTTACTACCACATTAACATCTTGAATTTTCCAGCGATACCTTAATTATTTGTTCTGCTGCTGCTAAGTCACTTCAGTCGTGTCCAACTCTTAGCGACCCCATGGACTGCAGCCTACCAGGCTCCTCCGTCCATGGGATTTTCCAGGCAAGAGTACTGGAGTGGGGTGCCATTGCCTTCTCCAAATTATTTGTTCTAATCAAATGAAAAACTTAATCCTGCCACGTGCAATGACGTGGATGGACCTGGAGAACATTATGCTAAATATGCAAGACAGACACAGAAGAGTCCTGCATGGTATCACTTACACGTGGAGTCTAAAAAAATAAAATCAGTCTCATAGAAACAGAAGGTAGAAGAGCAGTTAGTTGCCAGGGCTGGCGGTTGGGAGAATTAGAAGAGCTTGGTAAAAGGGTACAAGTTTTCCATTATAAGATGAAAACCTTGGTGACTAAGTTGATAATGCTGTGTTGTATAGTAATTAGAATTTGCTGAGAGTAAAATGTAAACATTCTCACCAAAAAAAAAGAGAGAGAGAGATAAGTATGTGAGGTGATGCATGTGTTAATTAAAAGGCGGGAGTCCTTTCACACACAGAAAGTGTCCTTAACTTTATCCTTGGGGACATTAGCTGTCAGATGATGGCATCTCTCCTGACTTAGAATCTCTCTGATTTTAGGAATACCGTAATAACAATGACTTCTTTTTTCATTTGAGAATAACCTTTGGAATAATTATAAAAATGCCATAGTATGACTCAGAGTTTTTTCTGCCTCTGTCTTCTGAAGCCTGTAACACAGATCCTGCCCTAGGAATTCAGGACTTCAGAAACCCTTGGTGGATTAAGTCACCACATTCTCAATGAGATTACTCACCCAGTATGATTATCTGCTATCTGCTTCCTTTGATAAAGTCACTCCTGAGACAGCGGCAGAGAGTCCCGGGCTGTGACGCTGCAGGAACGGCTGAGAGGAGACACCCCACTTCCGANGGAATGGACTTTTGGACTTTGAGGGAGAGGGAGAGGGGGGAAAGGTTTGGGAGAATGGCACTGAAACATGTGTGCTGTCATGTGGGAAACAAAGCATCGGTCTATATTCGGTTCAGGATACAGGATGCTTGGGACTGGTGCATGGGGATGATCCAGAGAGTTGATGTGGTGTGGGAGTTGGGGGGGGGGGAGTTTCAAGATTGGGAACTCATGTACACCTGAGATAAAAAAATAAAAATTAAAATTTTAAAAATAATAATAATAATAATAAAGTCACTCCTGATTGTTTCAATGTATGGATCTTCTGACAAAATCCTTTCATGGCCCTTCTGCCATCTACCTGTTCATACCCTCTGCTTTTGACTGAGACACAAACAGGGCGACGGCTCTGTCTGACTCCCTCCTTCCAAGCGTCACCAGCCCAAGTACGAAAAGGTTCTGAGTTGTTTAAAATTGTTGTGAATAGAAAATTCCCATTCTTCCTTCAGGTTGTAGAACTCCTAACCAGTCCACAGAGCCCCAAGTCCTGTAGCCCCAGCATTTGCTTCTGTGGAAGATGCTCCAAGCACTTTATTTGTAAAACTGCTATGGTCCAAGAGGAGCAGATCCTGCCCCTGGCATGTCAGACTGCCACCCTTGGTTCTCCTGCTACAGTTTTGCTGAAGAAACATATATTTGAGACATTAACCATGCAAGTAGACAAGATATAAGACTCTGACGTCTGTATATGAAACTCTCCCACCACAAGGATGGTTGAGTTTAAGTTAATTCACACAGAAAAACTAAACAGAAAAAGTAGTATAGATTTCATGCTGAATTGAAGCCTCGAAGCCTCAGAAGTCCTTATATATATATATGTCACTCAGTCATGTCCAACTCTTGTGTGACTCTGTGGACTGTAGCCCACCAAGCTCTTCTGTCCGTGGGATTCTCTAGGCAAGCATACTGGAGCAGGTTGCCATTTCCTTCTCCAGGAGATCTTCCCAACCCAGGGATCAAACCCGGGTCTCTTGCATCGCAGGCAGATTCTTTACAGGCTGAGCCACCCGGGATCCTCAAAAGATCCTGGGGATAGTTAATAGATTAAGTGGTACAGCAAGCATGCCTCTCCAAGATTGTAAAGTTGTGAACAGAGCGGGCATCTTGAAAGATAAATTCTGACCAGTGGAGAAAACCATGCCATGGAATAATGGGGAGTGGCTCATCTCTATGTGGAAGCACACAGGAGGGATGCCTCTTGCTAAATAATGTCACAGCTACCTGTGGTTCAGAGTTCAGAGACCTTAGGGAGCCCAGGCCAGATTCAACTACAAACTTCAGCATTTACTCTCTTAAGAATGAGTTAGTCTCACAGAAAACAAAGGGGAAACTGAGCGGGGAGGGATAATTAGGAGTATGGGATTAAGAGACACAAACTACTATATATAAATTAGATAGGGACTTCCCTGCTGGTCCAGTGGTTAAGACCCCCAGCCTCCACTTCATCAGGCATGGGTTTGGTTCCCAGCGGAGAACCAAGATCCTACATGCTGTGCAGCACAGCCAATAAATAAATAAAAGATAAGCAACTAAGAATTTACTATATGACCCAGGGAACTATACTCAGTATCTTGTAACAGTCTCTAATGGAAAATAATCTGGAAAAAAAATATGTATATATAAAATAAAATCACTCCAAACACCTGAAACTAACAAAATTTTGTAGATCAACTATTGCTGTTGTTCAGTCACTACATTGTGTCCGACTCTTTGAGACTCCAGGGACTGCAGCATGCCAGGTTTCCCTGTCCTTCACTATCTCCTGGAGTGTGCTGAAACTCACGTCCATCGAGTCACTGATGCCATCCAACCATCTCATCCTCTGTCGTCCCCCCTCTCCTGCCTTCAATCTTTCCCAGGATCAGGGTCTTTTGCAATGAGTCAGCTCTGTGCATCAGGTGGCCAAAGCATCGGAGCTTCAGCTTCAGCATCAGTCCCTCCAATGAGTATTCAGGGTTGATTTCCTTTACGATTGACTGGTTTGACCTCCTTGCTATCTACTATACTACAATTTAAAAAGAAAAAGAATGAGTTAGTCTTGCAAAGAATGCTCCAAATGACTCAGAAAGGGAAAGGGCTTTGCCAGAAGCTGATACTGGTGTTGCAGAGTACAGATATGCAGACCTCACAAATAAAATGTCTAGGAACTTTCCCACTCTCTGGGAGCATCTTGTGGACTTTCTTTAAACAAAACAGTGCTGTAAACTCCAGTCCTCTGCCCCTAAATCTAGGGCCAGACGCTGAGGAGGGAGAAGAAACCTCTAAGAGCAAGGAGACTGGAGTGGCAGGAGGAGGGCCACAAACCACAGCCCTCCAGTCTGATCCTGTGTTCTCCATCATGGTGACCCCACCGGGGAAGAAAAGTCCAATGGCAAAACCAGCAGAAGTTTTGACTGTTCACAGGACTGAGTTTTCTGATTAATAAATTGAAACTCATTTTGTCACCTTAAAGTTTGTATGCCTTCCCATGTGGCTCAATTGGTAAAGAATCTGCCTGCAATGCAGGAAACTCAGGTTCAATCCCCGGGTTGAGAAGATCCCTGGAGAAGGAAATGGCAGCCCACTCCAGTACTCTTGCCTGGAGAATCCCATTGACAGAGGAGCAGGGCAGGCTACAGTCCATGGGGTGTCAAAGAGTTCACCAACTTGCGACTAAATTTCACTTTCACTTTCAATGGCCTGTAAGACTGGTGTTCGTTAAGAGTGACCAGAAATGTCACCAACCTGACAGTTTCTGCTTTTTATTTATTTACTATTAAGCATTTTTTAATCATTGCTTTTAGGCGGTAGCCATGTGAGCCTGGCTTGGGGGAAAGAAAGAAAATTTGCCATTTCAAACAACTGGTTAATTTGAAAGCTAGTGCTTAGAAATGGTTGTAGGACTTAAATCAACCAATGCTTCTAAAGTAAAAAATTTTGGCTAAATTAAACTATTTATCCTCCTTTCCCTTTCCCCTTCCCCTTCCATTAACTTTAGAATACAGATACAACTTTTTTTTTTTATCTCTTGCCCCATCCCACCCCTCTAGATTGATACAGAGCCCCTGTTAGAGTTTCCTGAGCCATACAGCAAATTCCCATTAGCTATCTAATTTATATATGGTAATGTAAGTTTCCTTGTTACTCTTTCCATACATCTCACCCTCTCCTTTTAGAACCAGGTTCTGTTATCTCTGTTTGTGTGCCCTACCAGCCCTGCTATGTGGCCTTGTTAATACACTGGTGTGATTACAAATGGACATGTATAGAGACTCAACTCTGATGTTTTGTTATAAAAGTTACTGCTTGAAAAATATCTGCAGAGGGACTAGTGGAGGCAAATGGGCCTGGGTCCCTCTTGTCCAGGCTGAAATGCTCCTCTTCCTTCTTCCCAGAGGAGGAGGATCACAATCTGACAGTTTTTAACAGACGGATGTAGTTGGAAAAGCCAAACTCTCTACATCAAATCAATAGAGGAAAAGCTTGTAGGAAAGATGAGTAGGGCTCAAGGGAGGCATGATTCCCCTGCTAAACACAGGGACACTGACCCCCCCACACACACACCTGCACAGATGCTGGGTTGCAGCATAGAGGCAGGCGACAGAGGAACCAGCATCCCCATCCTAAATCATTATTTTGAATTTTCCCGGGGCAGAAGCCTAGACAAACACATGACCATTAAACTAAGGGCTGCTGCTGCTGCTGCTAAGTCACCTCGGTCGCATCCGACTCTGTGCGACCCCATAGACGGCAGCCCACCAGGCTCCCCCATCCCTGGGATTCTCCAGGCAAGAACGCTGGAGTGGGCTGCCATTTCCTAGGCCTAGATAAAGCGCAACTAAGAGACTGAAGGAGTATGCTAGGCATGCTGCCTGGCTCTGTTACAAGCCCATGAAGTTGATTCTATTCTTTCTATACTTATGTAGAACTTGTTTCTTTAACTCTAACCTCACGTGATATTGGACATTTCCTGTTCATCATTCTTTTTGTTGGATCCGATCCTGATTAAGAGAGAGTTCTGTATGACTCACTGTCTTTAACTTCCTACTCCAATTTTTTTTTTTTAATTTGGTTCACCCAGGTCATAATGCCTCCATCACTATGAATGGGGAAAATAAAAGAACCCAAAGAAAGCTCTCTCATAAGTGAGCCCAAGGGAATTCCCTGGCAGTCCAGTGGTTAAGACATGGACTTTTACTGCTGTGGGCCCAGGTCCCTGGCCAAAGAACTAAGATCCCACAAGCTGAGTGGTGCAGCCAATAAATAAACAAACACACACACACACACACACACAATAAAAAATAAAGTGTGCAAGTTAATGGTTTAAAAAAAAAACAGCCCCAGTTGGTCATATTTCCTTATACCATACATTTGCAACAGCTAAGGGAACAGGCAGAGTGTTTTTACTGATATTTTTTCCCCCAGTAATTTCTCTTTCTTCAGTATCCTAAGCAATTGGTTTTCAAATTATTCTAAAATATAACAAGGTTCTGTGAGCTCAAAAGCCGAGACAAATCTTTCCTGATTTATCTATTCCAGACGTCGTGTAATGACTTTTTCTAAGAAGATTTCAGTTTAAAAAAAAAAAAAAAAAAACAGCATTTTAAACTGATTGTGCTAGGCTGTGGCAAGAAGGACTTGCTCTTAGCTTGTAGTCCTGCTGTTTCATTTTTTAAAAAAAAGTATCAAAAGGAGAGAAGCAGTAGGAGGAGGCAGTAGAGGGCGGCAGTGGCCCTAGGGCAGAGGAGGGCGCTTCCCAGCATGGGGAGTGGGGCGCTCACATCCAGAGAAGAAACGAACCGGGACCTGACTTCACTCCGCATCCCCCGGAGCAGCGTGGCATCTCCACACGGCTCTCAAGGGGAGGACTAGGGAGGACAGGAGCTTCCAAAATTGAGCCATTTAAGGGATTTAGAAAATTAACCTCACACCTGCCCTCACAGCTGTAATTCAGAGGAATAAGTGGGGAAACGTGCAGAGAGAGAAGCTCACTGCTTCCAGATCTACTCTGATGGTTACATGTCACCCCAGAACGAGGGGCCAAAAGGCCCTTAGAGGCCCCTGGTTCAGTCTCTTTATCTGAAGATTTAATAAAGGGTTAGATTGAGGCCGGTTTCACTGACCACAGGGAGGTGACTTACAGCTGTGAATGGCAAGAGTGGCTAACCAGCCCAAGTGAAGCCCTTGAAAAATGGATATTCTCCCCTAAAGAGAACCATTTGAGGAACTTTAAAGACAGTATCTCAGGAACTTGATAGAACTGGTGAATTTTCCCACATGCTATTTGCCCTACATATGGATCCCCTGACATCATTTATCCAAAGCATTCAACTCTGAAGATATTTGGAGGAGGGATGGCTGAAAAATATCTATGCATAAATTACATGTTGCTATTTTTAACCTGAATTTGCATTAACTATTCCCTGTTCCTTCTCTATCAGAGATGGTGGGTGACTTCTGCTAAGTAATAATTTCCTCTTGAGTAAGAATCAGATTTTAGTCCCTTTTTATCTTTCCGCTTTTTCTAATGACTCCTCTTGCACTGACCGAGGTTCTTAAAGGCTGAAATGAGAAGATAAATTCTCTTAAAATAGTGTATGTTGTTTTAGTTCACACAGGATCATTCAGCATTAAGCAGTTACTTCTCAAGTAGTAACCAGCAGGAAACACTAAACAAAGTTCTGGGACACAGAAATAAATGTGACAGGGATGCATGTGTCTTTCGAAATGATGGTTTTCTCTGGGTATATGCCAGTAGTGGAATTGCTGAGTCATATGGTAATCTATTTTTAGTTTTTTAAGAACCAGCCCCCTACTGTTCTCCATAGTGGATGTATCAATTTACACTCCCAACAACAGTTTAGGAGAGTTTCCTTTTTGACTCTCTCTCCAACATACATTGTTTGTAGATTTTTTTAGTGACGGCCATTCTGACCAGAGTGAGTTGATATCTCATTATATGAGACTCTACTGTCTAGCTCAGTGGTGTGCTCAGCTGCTCAGTTCAGTTCAGTCACTCAGTCTTGTCCGACTCTTTGCGACTCCATGAATCGCAGCATGCCAGGCCTCCCTGTCCATCACCAACTCCCAGAGTTCACTCAGACTCACGCCCATCGAGTCAGTGATGCCATCCAGCCAACTCATGTCATCTCCAACTCTTTTCAACCCCATGGACTGCAGCCCAACAGGCTCTCCTGTCCATGGAATTTTCCAGGCAAGAACACTGGAGTGGATCGCCATTTCCTACTCCAGGGAATCTTCCCAACCCAGGGATCAAACCCACGTTTCCTGCATTCTCAGGCAGATTCTTTACCATTGAATCACCTGGGAAGCCCCAGAGAACTCTACTCAATGCTCTGTAGTGACCTAAATGGGAAAGAAATCCAAAAAGAGATATGTATATACACATATATATAAATGTATACACACACACACACACACACACACACACACACACACACACAGATGGGCTTCCCAGTGGCTAGTGGTAAAAATCCTGCCAAGACATAAGAGACACAGTTTCGATCCCTGAGTCAGGAAGATCCCCTGGAGGAGCACATGGCAATCCACTCCAGTATTCTTGCCTGGAGAATCCCATGGATTCTCTTGCCGGACAAGCCTGGTGGGAGGCAATCCATCGGGTCACACAGAGTTGGACATGACTGAAGCCACTTAGCACGCACGCAGGCATGTATACGTGTAGCTGATTCACTTTGCTGTACAGCAGAAACTAACACAACACTGTAAAGCAACTATACGCCAATACAATTTTAGAAAAGAAATGTAACAGCGTTCTGCTTTCAAAGCTCACTCACGAAACCAGTCCTGCATTAAGCTTAACCAATCATTTCAAAAGCGGTTTATGATTATCTCACCCTGTTAGAACCACGAAAGGTAAAGCAGTGTTCCTGAGTGTTGGGGCTTCTCCTGTTATAAATTGTTATGGCCATGCTGATGTTTGGGGTTCAGAAATGCTTTAGGACATGCCATAGAATGTACTGGTCTGCACAAGATGTAGAGAAATGGATTGAGGTCTGGTATGGATCAGTATTGTTCTCCCACGTAAAAATAAATGGGGCAACAAAAGATCGGCCATTCCCATCTGCTCTAATAGCTCTAGTGATGAAGGACCAGTGGGATCTGAAGGATCCTGGCTGGGAGAAGAGTTCTGAGAAGGGCTGAGCTCCATGCAGGGGCTGCTGCAGTGACACCTTGCTTATTCAGATGATATATTTTTTATTTATTTTTACTGTGGAAAAATTTTAAAGATATGAGAATACCAGATCATTTGACCTGCCTCTTGATAAATCTGTATGCAGGTCAGGAAGCAAGTTAGAACTGGACATGGAACAACAGACTGGTTCCAAATAGGAAAAGGAGTACATCAAGGCTGTATATTGTCACCCTGCTTATTTAACTTATATGCAGAGTATATCATGAGAAACGCTGGGCTGGAAGAAGCACAAGCTGGAATCAAGATTGCCGGGAGAAATATCAATCACCTCAGATATGCAAATGACACCACCCTTATGGCAGAAAGTGAAGAAGAACTAAAGAGCTTCTTGATGAAAGTGAAAGAGGAGAATGAAAAAGTTGTCTTAAAGCTCAACATTCAGAAAACGAACATCATGGCATCTGGTCCCATCACTTCATGGCAAATAGATGAGGAAACAGTGGAAACAGTGACAGACTTTATTTTTCTGGGCTCCAAAATCACTGCAGATGGTGACTGCAGCCATGAAATTAAAAGACATTTACTCCTTGGAAGGAAAGTTATGACCAACCTAGACAGCATATTAAAAAGCAGAGATATTACTTTGCCAACAAAAGTCCATCTAGTCAAGGCTATGGTTTTTCCAGTGGTCATGTATGGATGTGAGAGTTGGACTGTGAAGAAAGCTGAGTGCTGAATAATTGAAGCTTTTGAACTGTGGTGTTGGAGAAGACTCTTTGAGAGTCCCTTGGACTGCAAGCAGATCCAACCAGTCCATCGTGAAGGATATCAGCCCTGGGTGTTCATTGGAAGGACTGATGTTGACGCTGAAACTCCAATATTTTGGCCACTTGATGTGAAGAACTGACTCATTGGAAAAGACACTGATGCTGGGAAAGATTGCGGGAAGGAGGAGAAGGGGACGACAGAGGATGAGATGGTTGGATGGTATCACCAACTCAATGGACATGAGTTTGGGTGGACTCTGGGAGTTTGTGATGGACAGGGAGGCCTGGCGTGCTGCGGTTCATGGGGTCACAAAGAGTCGGACATGACTGAGCAACTAAACTGTACTGATTGGAGTATAGTTGATTTACAATATCATCTTAGTTTCTGCTGTATAGCAAAGTATCATACATACACATATATCCACTCATTTTTAGATTCTTTTCCCATACAGGCCATTACAGGGTATTGAGTAGAGTTCCTGTANCATGGGGTCACAAAGAGTCGGACATGACTGAGCAACTAAACTGTACTGATTGGAGTATAGTTGATTTACAATATCATCTTAGTTTCTGCTGTATAGCAAAGTATCATACATACACATATATCCACTCATTTTTAGATTCTTTTCCCATACAGGCCATTACAGGGTATTGAGTAGAGTTCCTGTACTGTACAATAGGTTCTTATGAGTTACCTATTTTCTACATATGTCTGTTCTAATTTCCCAATTTATCCCTCCCCCTTTTTCCCCCTTGGTAACCATAAGTTTGTTTTCCACATTCAGATGATATCCTTTTTCAAACATAGGAATATTTATTTTTTATGAAATCTTGCTTCCCTTTCATTTTCTTTCTACTAAGAATTGTTTACAATACACTTTGTGAGTTGTTTACAGAATCTCTGATTACTAAGAATATTACACAGGAGATAGTTACATGCACTGCTTCTAGTTCAGAGCAGAATAAGTATACCAAGATCAATGTGTTATGTCATTCTAACAAATAACCAAAATTTAGTCTTGCTTTAATATAATATTTGATAGTAAAGCATTTCTTTAAATAAGCCTATCAAGCATTTACTGTGCAAAAGTTATCAAAACTTTAATACACATCATTGCTTCAATTCAGCTCATTATTTGAAATTTTATATATGCATATATAAGTGTATAATATATATATATCCAAAGCAAATAGAATTTGCTTCCTGAAAACCATCTATAGCTTTCTATAGCTACTCAGTTTTAGGTACACATTAACAATACCTTCTTTATATTGAAAACAGTGTGCATTATTTGTAGTGAAAGAAAAATCATGCCTTGATTAATGTAATTTTAATACACCAAACTCTTATAAACCAAATTATACATTTTATTCTCAGTATCTATACTTAATATTCTTTAATACTATAAAAGATTACATGCCAGATGATATCTTAAGAGCCAACTTGACCCTTCCCAACCTTTCATAGGAACAAAAATGTCACTGGGATTAGAAACCCAGAGGCAGCCAAGGCTTGGCTGGAGAAAGTCATCAACATTACTGCATCTTTCTCCCATCAAATCCTGCATAAGGAAGCGATGTCTAGCCTTTGAGACCATTCTAACTGTAGGGTCACGGGGAGTTGGGTCAATGAATCCACCTGCAACATGGGAGACCTGGGTTTCAATCCCTAGGTTGGGAAGATCCCCTGCAGAAGGGAACGGCTACCCAGTCCAGTATTCTGGCCTGGAGAATCCCATGAACTGTATAGTCCGTGGGGTCACAAAAAGTTGGACGTGACTGAGTGACGTTCACTTTCACTGCTATTCATTTGCAATTTTTATCCTTTCTTATTGTTCACCTCCTCATAAATAGGCTTTTTGTTTTGCAAAAGACTGATGTGAAAGAATGTTTCATGGGATTCAGTCACTGGGTGTGTGACAACAGAAATTGAATGACTGTAGATTATTCACACGAACTCCAGGAAGTCACCCCGACCGCATTACAGATTGGAGAAATGCCACCACAGAGGTATGCAGTTGTGCTAAGTGATAGCTCACACTGTCACAGTTATCTCAAAAGAAAGTCAGGTGTGACTTGAGCTATCAGTACAACAGCTAATTTAGAAAGTGTTGATGAAAGCAAACCTTTCTTCATCNTGGGTTTAATTAATTATAGATCTGCCATATGATCTTAAAGAAATAATTTATTTAATGTCCTTAGAACAGAAGTTTGCAATCATGTGTGTATCCCTTTGGTAAATGGTGTGCAAATTTTTACAAACAGGTCAGAAGTTTAACAGGCAGCTGTCAGGAGGAATTTGAGGCGGTGTAACGATTGTTTGGGGTTTTGGTTCACTTACCTTGTTTAAAAAAAAAAAAAAAAAAAAGAGGATTTGAAAATAAGACATAGAAGTTCTAGAGCTCAGAGATGCTGGTAGCAAGGCAAACTGCACCCCCACGGTCGTGTCCAATAGCTGACCCACAGAGCCGAGGACTGGGTGCTCCCCGAGGACCCAGTTCTGTTTCCCAGCCTCAACATGTCAGAAACCAAGGTTGAGAATCCAAAACAGCAGGGGGAAGAAATCTATGCTAGAAAATCAGAAGGAAAACAGCAGTATCAGTTCTGAAATCCAGGATAAAAATCAGACACAGGTAAGCTGAGAAGCAGGCTGTTCAGACTGAAATGAACCCAAGTTAACAGTCCAGATTCAACGTTCAAGTCAGAGCTGGGATCTGGCTAGGAAACATGAGGCTCAGGAAGCAGGCAGGAGGTATCTGGGAGGAGCATCTTTGCCTCCCTCAGCCACTCTGTATCCGCTCTCTCACTTATCCAAGAGGATGACTCACCAAAAGTTTGAAAGGCAGCTAGAAATTCAGCTTCCCTGAAACCCAAGCATGCTCTTCCTGTCCCTACCTGTGATGAAAGCAGCTACAGAATTAGAAAGTACCAGACTGTTCTTGCTCTGCACAATCAGAGGTTCCAGGCCCCAGCAGAGGAACACACAGAACAGCCAAACAAAAGCCTGTTCTTCACAGCAGGCAACTTGACCTTTACTTTCTATTGTGGTGTTTCTGCCCTCCAGAGAGGTCTGATTCCTGAAGAATCTCCAAAAAGCAAAATGACACCTCTCTTCATTTCTTTCTGTCTTATCCAAAGGGAGAGAAAGAAAGACAGAGAAGGGTAAGGGAAGAGGATGCCAGAGCAGCCATAGGCTGATATCAGTGAGGAAGAAGAAGGAGTTCATGTGAAGTAATGGGATGTAGAACATTCAACTCAAAACTGATTTTTTGTTTTGTTTTTAATTTTTATTGGAGTATAGTTGATTTACAGTGTTGTGTTAGTTTCAGATTTTTGTTTGTTTTATTTTTTTAGTTTCTTCTGTGCATAAAACTTAGTTTCTTCATAGCTGTGCATCAGCTTTCTCTAGTTGCTGCAAGCAGGGACTACTCTTCATATCTGAGCACAGGCTCTAGAACACACACACACACACACACACACACACACACACACTCTAGAGCACACAGGCTTCAGTAGCTGTGGCACTCAGGCTTAGTTGGTCTGGGGCATGTGGGATCTTCCCCGACCAGGGATCAATCCTGTGTTTCCTGCATTAGCAAGCAGATTCTTAACCAATGGGCCACAGGGGAAGTCCTTGTTTTAATTTATATTGGAGTATAGCTGATTTACAATGTTGTGTTAGTTTCAGGTGTCAAAACTGACTATTAAAATCAACACTGCTGCTGCCCAGTCACTTCAGTCATGTCCAACTCTGTGCCACCCCACAGACAGCCCACCTGGCTCCACCGTCCCTGGGATTCTCCAGGCAAGAACATTGGCGTGGGCTGCCATTTCCTTCTCCAGTGCATGAAAGTGAAACGTGAAAGTCAAGTCGCTCAGTTATGTCCAACTCTTAGCGACCCCATGGACTGCA
Organism: Neotragus moschatus; assembly: GCA_006410615.1. Taxonomy (NCBI): domain Eukaryota; kingdom Metazoa; phylum Chordata; class Mammalia; order Artiodactyla; family Bovidae; genus Neotragus; species Neotragus moschatus. The sequence continues at coordinate 503,386 of SJYA01001837.1, read as the reverse complement.
GCCTACCAGGCTCCTCCATCCATGGGATTTTCCAAGCACTAAGGAGGGATTTAGCTTGATTCTTACAACCTCAGTAGTTACTCTTCTATTCCCCAAATATCCTCAAACAAGTTGGGGTAATAGTATGCATTTCCATGTTGAAAGAATGAATAGAAGAATGAATGGACCAATTGAGCCACTAAATATGGAAAGATATGTGACATCTTTCAGAAGGATCATCATAAAATCATGTGAAAATTTAAAAACTGACTTTTCTTAATTTTATGCCATGAAATGAGCCACAGACTTACCATGAGAAGAATACACAGGAAGGAGTGCTTTTAAATACCCACCTTTGTTGGTGGGAGGGAGGTTCAAGAGGGAGGGGGATCCGGTTTGATTCCTGGGTCAGGAAGTTCCATTCCCCTGGAGAAGGGATAGGCTATCCACTCTATTATTCTTGGGCTTCCCTGGTGGCTCAGACAGTAAAGAATCTGCCTGCATTTCGGGAGACCTGGGTTTGATCATTGGGTTGGGAAGATCCACTGGAGGAGGGCATGGCAACCCAGTCCAGTATTCTTGGCTGGAGAATCCCCATGGACAGAGGAGCCTGGGGGGCTACAGTCCATAGGGTTGCAAAGAGTCTGACACAACTGAAACAACTAAGCACAGCACACATACACACAGCTGCTAATTTTGTTGTACAGCAGAAACCAACACAACATTATAAAACAATTCAACTCCAATAATAAATTTAAAGATCCATACTTCTTAAAAGCTTCTGGTTACTTGCATTTGTATTGAGAAACTCGAAATGTCCCACAATAATTTTCAGACACAACTGACTCCATGAGTGGACCCATGGAGGGTGCTGGGGGGATGGATATGATGGCACTGCAGATAGCAGAGGATGGGGTGTGATGCTTGAATTTCTTAACTTTTACAGAGCAGGTCATAATATCACACTATTGGAATATTTTCCCAGGAGTAGGTATGCATTTTAATAGTTTTGCTAAGGAGATTCTTTTTCAAAAAGTGCAGTATTCTTTGCATTTTCTCCTGATATATATATATATATGAAAATTCTGAAGTCAGGCTTGATCTCAGAAAGATACTTCTGTAAGTTCATTTGTCCCAAATAACAAATAATTTTAGAAAAATGAAGTACAAGTTAAAGCATAAGGCATGATGGCAGATGTTATGCAATCCATTATTTGGGTTAAAAAAAATATGAAAAGATAGTTGTATAAAGAAATCACTTAAAATTTCATCATGAATATTGATGAACTTCTAACTTTAAAACTGTGGTGTCTTCTGCACAACTATGTCAACACTGCATATGACCAAAAAAACCTTTCCTAAGCTATTCACTATTAATTATCATAGGCATGAAATAATTCCTTTCACTGAAGACAGGATTACATTTTCTAGTAATGTTTAAATGGTTGGTGAAAATGTCAGAACTATTGTTCTGAGTGGAAAGTTTACTTTACACCTTAAGATGCCATCCTCTCAGGACTTCCCTGGTGCTTAGGACTCCATGCTTCCACTGCAAGAGTGCCAGTTCGATCCCTGGTTGGGGAGCTAAGATCTCACATGGATTGTGGCCAACAAACCAAAATGTAAAAAACAAAAACAGAAGCAATATTGTAACAAATTCAGTGAAGACTTTTAAAATGGTCCACATAAAAAAATATATTTAAAAAATTGTAAATGGAGTATGAACTTTAAAAACTGTGAATCAATATATATATCATGTGTGTGTGTGTGTGTGTGTGCGCTAAGTCACTTTAGTCATGTCTGACTCTTTGTGACCCTACAGGCTGTAGCCCGACAGGCTCTCTGTCCATGCGATTCTCCAAGCAAGAATACTGGGGTGGGTTGTCATGCCCTCCTTCAGGGGAGCTTCCCAACCCAGGGATCTAACCTGGGTCTCTTACATCTCCTGCATTGGCAGGCAGGTTCTTTACCACTACTGCCACCTGGGAAGCCCAATATATTGTACTGTATAATACTGTACAGAAAGTATATGTCAATAAAAAAAAAAAAAGAAAGAAAAAAAGAAAGTACTAGTCTAGTGAGAGAATTTGGCAAGGAAACAGCATGGTCATGACGTTGGAGAGAAAGGCCTAGGCTGCTCTGAGTTCCCTGGATTCTGTCCTGGGGGTGCCCTGGCCTCTGCATCCATCAGATCTCAGGGGGTTTCCTAGAATCCAGGGCCTGCTGGGAGGCTCTGAGAGGAAGGCCTGCTTTCCTAAGCTCCTAGATGCTTAAGGAGCAAACAACAGGCTCATCTCAGCCTGGGCTCTCTTAGCTCCCCCTCCCCTCTCAGCCAGTTTTCCCTAGAAACTAAAATGAAATTGAGAAGAGGATCATTAAACAGCAGAATTCAGCTGGGGCTGGAGCTGAGGCCTCAGGAGAATAACTGGTCCATACTGATCTCCACCTCTGGTCATCTCATCCTCTGGGCGTCAGGAGGTGACAGGCGGTAATCGCTGGAGTGCACTTCACCATCTTGGTATGACTCCGCTTTTCTCATAGCTTCTGTTTTGCTCATTTTGTCTTGTTTCGTTTTATTTATTTACGGCTGCGGTGGGTCTTCGCTGCTGTGAGAGGGTTTTCTGTAGTTGCGGCAAGCAGGGGTTCCTCTTTGTCGTGGTGTGTGGGCTTCTCACTGCAGTGACTTCTCTTGTGGAGCACGCGCTCTGGGTGCACAGGCTCAGCAGTTGTGGAGTATTGGCTTAGTTGCCCCGAAATCTCCCTGAACCAGGGATCGAACCTGTGGCCCTTGCCTTGGCAGGTGAATTCCTAACCACTGGACCACCAGGGAAGTTCTCATTTTTGTTTTTACTTCTCTCTCCTCTGTTAAATAAATAACCATTTCCCTACATCTCCAGTTAAAATTCCCAGAGAGAATCCAGCTTGCCCTTCAAACCCTTTGGCAGTGGATATTTTCAGACAGGGTGATTTGATGGTTCTGCCTGCCCCAGGCAGGCTGCCCTGTTTCCCTGCAGTGACTTGCTGGCAGGGCGCTCCCCCTCCAAGCGGGTGGTGAGAATTTGGGTCTACAGAGGTGAGCCTGGCCTGTCTGTGTTGGTAGAATTCTCTAAACTCCAAGTAAGACAATATCCAAATCCCAGAAACCTAAACACTAGGAGGTTATTTCTCTCCCCTAATGAAAGCCTGCAGGTGGTGGTCCTAGAGCTCAAGACTCTATGACGCACTGAGGACCAAGCTCTTATCTTTCCCATCTAACAGGTGGCTGGACAATAGTTGCATCTGCTCACTGAATGCAGCACAGCATGAACTTCCCCTGATGGCCTCCAGGAATAGTCTTTATGTCTCATCGACACGGCGGGGTCGTAGTGCCACCTCTAGTTGCGAGAGAAGCTGCCAACGTGAGTATCTGGCATTTGCAGTGTCTGTCTACAGGGGCAAGTGGATTCTGATGACAGAATAGGGTATCACATTGTGTAGACCGGCGTCTGCTCTAACAAGAAAGCAGGCACTTGCAACACAGCACTGTGAGTGCTGTAAGAATTTGCTAAGATACTATTCTGGATAAGTTACATAACCTCGTTGAGGCTCAGATTCCCAAATGGAAAATGAGAATAATGCCGACATCACAGAGCTGGTGTAGAGTTAATATGAAAGAATATATTAAAAAGTCTCACTCAGCTATAAAAAGGAATGAAATAACCACAGTTGGAGCAACACGGATGGATCTAGAGATTGTCACACTGAGTGAATAAGTCAGAGAAAGACAAATATCATATGCTATCACTTAGATGTGGAATCTTAAAAAAAGATACAAATGAATTTATTTACAAAGCAGAAACAGACTCGCAGACACAAAAAACAGATTTATGGTTACCTAAGGGGAATGGTGGTGGGAGGGGTAAATTGGGAGGTTCAGTTCAGTTTAGTCGCTCAGTCATGTCCAACTGTTTTTGACCCCATGGACTGCAGCACGCCAGGCTTCCTTGTCCATCACCAACTCCTGGAGCTTGCTCAAACTCATGTCCATCGAGTAGGTGATGCCATCGCCAATCATCTTATTCTCTGTTGTTCCCTTCTCCTCCTGCCTTCATTCAGTACATACGACTATATACAGGGACCTACTGTATAGCACAGGAAACTCTACTCAATACTCTAATAACCTGTTTGAGAAAAGAATCTGAAAAAGAATAGATGTATGTATGCTGCTGCTAAGTCACTTCAGTCGTATCCGACTCTCTGCGACCCGACAGACGGCAGCCCACCAGGCTCCACCGTCCCTGGGATTCTCCAGGCAAGAGCACTGGAGTGGGTTGCCATTTCCTTCTCCAATGCATGAAAGTGAAAAGTGAAAGTGAAGTTGCTCAGTCGTGTCCGACTCTTAGCGACCCCATGGACTGCAGCCCACCAGGCTCCTCCGTCCATGGGATTTTCCAGGCAAGAGTACTGGAGTGGAGTGCCCTTGCCTTCTCCAGATACGTATAAGTGAATCACTGCTATAAGCCTGAAACTAACACAACATTGTAAATCAGCTATACATCAAGATAAAATAATTTTTTTTTAAAAAAGTCTCTGCTCTAATACCTGATGTAACAAATACACCTCTGTTTCACCCTGTCACCTACAGAGAAAATATACAATAAATACATGTTGACGAAATAAAACAGTGTTCACCTGGAACATGATCCTCTTGAATTTTGTTGATGTTTGTTTTTAAAAAATCAATTTGACATGCAAAATAGAAGTTCAATTCAGTCGCTCAATCACGTCTGATTCTTTGCGACTATGGACTGCAACATGCCAGGCCTCCTTGTCCATCACCAACTCCTGGAGTTTACTCAGGCTCATGTCCATTGAGTCGGTAATGCCATCCAGCCATCTCATTCTCTGTCGTCCCCTCCTCCTCCTGCCCCTAATCCCTCCCAGCATCAGAGTCTTTTCCAATGAGTCAACTCTTCACATGAGGTGGCCAAAGTACTGGAGTTTCAGCTTTAGCATCATTCCTTCCAAAGAACACCCAGGGCCGATCTCCTTTAGAATGGACTGGTTGGATCTCCTTGCAGTCCAAGGGACTTTCAAGAATCTTCTCCAACACCACAGTTCAAAATCAATTCTTCAGTGCTCAGCTTTCTTTATAGTCCAACTCTCACATCCATACATGACTACTGGAAAAACCATAGCTTTGACTAGATAGGCCTTTGTTGGCAAAATAAACAATTCAAAGGCTGGCCTGCTAGGAATTGACTTCAAATGTAATCATACTTCATTCTATTTACAAGAAAGCTCTATAACTACTCTTAAGCATCTAACATATTTCCCTTAGACCACCTGAGTATCCATCGTCATCATCCCTTGGGTGTGGAGGCTCATCAACCATTCCTTCCTGCAACTAGCTTGTTGCTAAAGCGATGGGGGATTTTTGTTGTCGTTGTTGTTGAATTTGTGCATGTGTTTGGCTGGTTTTCTTCCTCCACTGTAGAGTCTCTGGTACCATCTGAGGTCATTTCTTATCTGAAATAAATCATACTAACTGGCAGTTTTGTCTCCAGACTCTAGTCCTTGCAAGAGGTTCAGACATCCATTTTTCCCACCTGCATCTTTGACAACACAATTGGTGGATGCTTCTGAGTGGATTCAACTTATTCACATTTGATTTCAAGACTCTTTATCAAATTATCCTAATTATATCATTTACCAGGTCTATTCACAAGTTCTTTCCTTGCCAGCTATGCAAAAGACATTTGGTTTTCTTCTCCCTGCTCCAATTTGTCATCAAAGTCTCCTGCTCTCTCTACCTAAGACCCAAAAATTCTTATTTTTATGCAAAACTCATCTCTAAGCCCACATCCTCCAGGAAACGCATACCAGCAATGATGTGAAGTCATATCTGTCCAACTAAAGAGGACCATTTGAACTTTTCATCTTTAACACGGCAGAAAAACCAAGGGACAGTGATAAATCATTAGTTTTCTCCACTGGAACTGTAAGTGCTGCCATACTCTGTGGGAGGCCTAGCCTCATGGTAATTTTATACATATATGTAGTGCTTGAACATCTCTGAAATACTTTCTCTGGCACCACTTTCTACTCTTTCATTTAGTGTAATGCCCTCCAGATCCATTTGTTTTGCTGCAAATGGCAAATTTTAGTTCTTTCTATAGCTGAGTAAGACTCCGTTGTGTATATATGCCACGTCTTCTTCACCCATTCATCTGCTGATGGACACTTCGTTTGCTTCCATATCTTGGCAACTTTAACTAATGCTACTATGAACACTGGGGTGCATCTATCTTTGCAAATTAGTGTTTTTACTGAAGTCCGGTTGATTTACAATATTATGTCAGTTTCAGGTGTACATTCAGGATCCAATGTTTTTATAGATTATACTCCATTTAAAGTTATTACAAAATAGTGGCCATATTTCCCTATAGTATGTCCTTTTAGCTTGTTTATTTTAAACACAGTAGTTTGAGTGTCTTAATCCTCTACCCCATCTCACCTTTTCCCCCTTCCTCCTACTCACTGGTAACCACTAGTTTGCCTTCGACATCTGTGGGTCTGCTTCTGTTCTTTTTCTATAAGTTAGGCTATGAGGACTAAACAGCTGTAACATCAAGCATTGACTTCTCTCAACGATCAGATCGGTTTCCTCTGTTGATGCTCACACAATGTGCCACCAATAGGCAAGACTCTGGTGTTAAAGGGGCAAGTTGAGGTCAATGAGGATGAAAGAATATATTAATAGTTGAGGACTCCCCCGGTGGTCCAGCAGCTAAGACTCTGAGCTCCTAGTGCAGGGGGGCTGGGTTCCATCCCTGGTCGGGGAACTAGATCCCACATACTGCAACTAAGAGTTCACATGCTACTACCAAGTGTTCTCATGCTGCTAGGTCCCATGTGTCACATCTAAGACTTGGCACTGCCAAACAAATTCAGAAAAACAATTAGTACCAACTCATTTCAATGCTGAGTAAACAGCTAAAGTGTCCCTCCTGAGTGGATGAGAAGGATAACCTAAGAAATCTCTGCGAGTGAATGGTTGTATTTAATGAAAAAGGATGACTTTAATCATTTTGTACAAATTTCTGTAAAAGCATTCTACAATTCAGAATTTTTACAAATTCAACCAGGTTATAACCCTCAACAAACTTTAACAATGAGGTTTTATCGTATGCAAATCTTTCAAATGAGCATCTTCCCTGGCTATAAACACAAAGAGGGATTTGAATCTAACTATAGTTTCTTCTTCAAAGGATGGTACTGTTTTTGCTAGGAGACACTATTTACAAGTAAATAAAATGATACATAGGCGGCGGATTTGGCTCTGTTTTTATTTTTATAAAATCAAATGGGTATGCTTTTTCTTTAGTCACTGCTTTCAACCATGCTTTCAATTCTCCCTTTCCCACCCTTGGTGATATCTTGGGCAGACTCCAGGGGTTTCAGTGACTTCACGTATTAAAAACTCACTCCAGTCACATGCAGTTTGAATCTTTAATCTTAGGTCCAGTGCCAAGATTCTTTTGATTCTGGTGTTTGCCAGTGGCTTAAAGGATCTCCCCACATGCCCATCTTCTGGCTCCTCTAGAACCCATGTGGTAGGGAAGAGGGGTTAGAGAAAGTCAGTGTAACCTATTCGACTTAATTGGTACAAATATAACCTCCTCTCGGTGATCAACGCCCACTGACATGCTGCAACATCTCTGGCAGGTTCCTTGGCACCCGCTCAGGCCCTACCTTGTCCCACAGGGAGCAAGCCAGACTCACCCACAGTGAAGTTTCATATGTAGCTGGTCTGCAGTTCTCAGGGTGACATCACCCTGCTGGTTTGAACAAGTAGGAAAGCCTTTCAGCAGAGGTGGAAACTGCACTCACACTGATCCCAAGAAGTGCTGCTCAAATGCACAGTTGCAAAAGGTAAGGTGCAGTCATAGCTTCCTTCACAATTAGAAATGGAGTCACTTTTTAAAATGTATATAATTTTATTTATTTATTTATTTAGGGCTGTGCTGGGTCTTTGCTGCTGTGCAGGCTTTCTTTAGTTGCAGAGTGGGGCTACCCTTTTTGTGGTATATGGAATTCTCATTGTGGTGGCTTCTCTTGTTGCAGAGCACGGGCTCTAGTGCACTCAGGCTTCAGTAGTTGTGGTGCATGGACTTAGTCGCTCCTCAGCATGTGGGATCTTCCCAGACCAGGGATCAAACCGTGTCTCCTGCATTGTCAGGTGGATTCTTTAGTACTGAGCCATGGAAGCCCAGAAATGGAGTCACTTAAAAAAAAAAAAAGATCAGGTCAACCTGAGTGTAAAGCAGACCAGCTATTAGGAAGATTTAACACAGTGCCAAAGTAAGAGAAATTGTTTTTGTGAGCACAGAGTGGAATGTGTAGATTATCAACCTGGCAGGAGTCTTTTTCCGACAGACCTGATATATAGACAGTTATCATGGCTGATGATAAAGAATTTGTCCATCTTTAAGATTTTCTTTCAGTCTTTGCTTTCCTGTAGCTTATCAGTTAGTTATTGATGCAGAAAAAAATCACACTCCACAACTTAATGGCTTTAAACAATAACCATGGATTCTTTCTCACACATCTATGGGTCAGCTAGGCAGTTATGCTGATCTCAGTGGAGCTTGCATATGTGTCCGTGGTCAGTTGGTGGACTGACTGAGAAGGGGAGAGCCCAGGAGGGAAAGTGTTCCACTGGGCAGAGCAGGTCATGCAAACCCTCTCAAGGCTAGATCCCTTTGACATTCCCTTTGGCCAAAATTTATTACTTCTCTTATTAATAAAGATGATGTATGCTAGACACATGGGGCTTCCCAGGTGGTACTAGTGGTAAAGAACACGCCTGCCAATGCAGGAGAAGTAAGAGACGCTGGTTCAATCCCTGGGTCAGGAAGATCCCTTGGAGGAGGGCATGGCAACCCACTCCAGTATTCTTTCTGGGAAATCCCAGAGACAGAGGAACCTGGCAGGCTACAGTCCATGGGGTTGCAAAGTTGGACACGACTGNACTTAATGGCTTTAAACAATAACCATGGATTCTTTCTCACACATCTATGGGTCAGCTAGGCAGTTATGCTGATCTCAGTGGAGCTTGCATATGTGTCCGTGGTCAGTTGGTGGACTGACTGAGAAGGGGAGAGCCCAGGAGGGAAAGTGTTCCACTGGGCAGAGCAGGTCATGCAAACCCTCTCAAGGCTAGATCCCTTTGACATTCCCTTTGGCCAAAATTTATTACTTCTCTTATTAATAAAGATGATGTATGCTAGACACATGGGGCTTCCCAGGTGGTACTAGTGGTAAAGAACACGCCTGCCAATGCAGGAGAAGTAAGAGACGCTGGTTCAATCCCTGGGTCAGGAAGATCCCTTGGAGGAGGGCATGGCAACCCACTCCAGTATTCTTTCTGGGAAATCCCAGAGACAGAGGAACCTGGCAGGCTACAGTCCATGGGGTTGCAAAGTTGGACACGACTGAAGTGACTTAGCATGCATGCATTCTAGATACACACCTTGTATCATCAGATTTTTTTTTTTTTTTTTTTTTGCTGGAATAAGATAGAGGAAGCAGAAGGGTATATTCTATGTGCCAAAACTGCCACACCATCACTTCTGCTGAATTTTGTTGGTCATCCTAAAATCAAACGGTGGGAACATTGGTTCCATCTCTTGATGGGAGGAGCTGCAATGACAAGGATGGGGATTTGAATTCATACCTTTGCAGTGAATTTATCAATCTGCCTTCTGGCCAGTTAGTCATATCTTTCTTCTTTTAAAAAAATATTTGTTTATTTATTTTACTTGGCTTCTTTGGGTCTTAGTGGCAGCACTCAGGAGCTTTCACTGTGGTGCACGGAGTCTCTAGTTTGTGGCACATGGGCTCAGTAGTTGTGGCACAAAGAGCTTAGTTCCTCCACAACATGTGAGATCTTAGTTCCCTGACCAGGGATCAACCCCCCCACAAAACTCTCCAACATCTCATCCAAATTATAGCATCAACCTCAAACTTCAGGATCTTATGCTTTGCAATACAGTGCAATATTATTCATACAGTAGAGTATCATTCAGCCTTAGAAAGGAAGAAAATTCTGATACGTGGTACAACACAGAAGAACCTTGAGGACAGTTTGCTAAGGGAAATAAGCTGATCACAAAAAGACTGCATAATTCCATTTAAACAAGGAACCTAGACTGGTCAAATTCACAGGGATAGAAAGTAGTCAGATTCATAGATGATTGCCAGGGGCTGGAGAGAGGGGTGAATGGGGAGTTGTTTAATGCTTACAGTTGCAGTTTTGCAAGATATAAAAGTTCTGGAGATGGGCTTGCACAACAATGTCAATGTACTTAATGCTACTGAATTGTATACTTAGAAATTGTTAAGATGGTAAATTTGCATGTATTATAGCACAGTTTTTTAAAGCAAAAAGTTACAGCAGTTTAAATAAAACAAGACTAATTATACAACTATGATCTTACATCTATAATAAGAGATGAGTCAAGTAGGATAGGAAATTTCCAAGAGCCTCTTTTAACACACTAGTAACCACTGTGCAGTAGTCTCTTCCCCCAAAGAAATCTTGGATCTGAGGTTCTAAGGATACCATCTGGTTCCAATCCCCCAAACTCTGGGATTAAAATAGGGAAAAGAAGCCATAATTTTTAGAAATATAGTGAGTTTCTATGCATTGCTGTTGTTCAGTCACTCAGTTGTGTCCGACTCTTTGAGACTCCATGGACAGCAGTATGCCAGGCATACTGTTAAATCCTATTGTTTCTATGCATAACAATAGCATTTAAGAACGCCAGGGTCATCTGCAAACTGTATCCTGCTTCAAATGATTAATGATGACACACATTCGTATTATGTAATACCTCCATCCACTGCTGATGTTGATGATCACCTGTGCCAACTTCTTTCCATTCTGGGGAATATATTCCCTATTTATCATTGCTTTCCAGTGTTCAACTGGTTTTTGATACTCTCATTTTATTTCTCCAGAATTACTTGTTTTCTTACTCTTTTTTGAGAGGTTCTTAGGTGACATTTCTTGAGAATTCAGATAAATGTGTCTGCTGAGTTTCTTTTGGTCTTTTTTTTAATTGGAGTATGATTGTTTCACAATGTTGTGTTAGTTTCTATTGTACAACAAAGTGAATCAGCTATATGTATAGGGATATCCCCTCCTTCTTGGACCTCCTCTCATCCCCCCCACCACCATCCTTCTAGCCATCACAGAGCACCAGCTGAGTGCCCTATGCTACATCTCAGGTTCCCACTATTTTACACATGGTGTGTATACATCAATCCTAACCTGCCATTTCAACACCCCCTCCCCATCCCTGTCCACATGTCCATTTTCTACACCTATGTCTCTTTTCCTGCCCTGCAACTAGGTTCATCTGTGTCATTTTTCTAGATTCCACATATACGCATCAATATACAATATTTTTGCCTTTCTGACTTACTTCACTCTGTTCGACAGACTCTAGGTCCATCCACATCTCCACAAATGACCTGATCTTGTTCCTTTTTATGGCTGAGTAATATTCTATTGTGTATATGCACAACATCTTTATCCATTCATCTGTTAATGGACATTTAGGTTGCTTCCATGTCCTGTCTATTGTAAATAGGGCTGCAATGAATATTGGGGTAAATGTGTTTGTTTCCATCATGGTTTTCTCATGATAAATGCCCAGTAGTGGGATTGCTGGGTCATATGGTAGTTCTATTTTTTAGTTTTTTAAGGAACCTCCATACTTTTGTCCATATGGCTGCATCAATTTACACTCCCATCAACAGTGCAAGAGGGTTCCCTTTTCTCCATACCCTCTCCAGCATTTATTGTTTGTAGAAGTTTTCTTCTGACTGGTGTGAGGTAGTTTTGATTTGCATTTCTCTTTTCTAGAGAAACCTTCCAGTAGTTTATAGCAACTGATCTGATTTGCTCTTGGTCAGGATTCTGCTGGTTACCCAACCAGGTTACCATTATCCAACCTTCATGTCCAGAGGGAGGAACCAAAGGAAATTTACTGATCTATATTTGCCTAAAGTTTGAAGCCAGAGCTCACATGTGACTTTTGGTCTCAGAAATCGTTGCAATTGTGAAAGAAAGCCTGTATTTCCTTCGTGGTTTGGCCCCATTTTCCACTTCTTTCAGAACCTTTGCAGGCTCAACCTTAGGCAGTCATAAAAGTCTGGTGAACTTTGAAATCACTCTACAATTTTTGTTTTTAGGTACTTCTATCATTTTAAGGGCATGGTCTTGCTTGTGGGGAAAAAATAGAAGCCACAAAATGTTCTCAATACCTTTTGCAAAAAAAAAAAAGGACCCACACCAAAATTACAGGTAGCTTTTAAAAGTCTCTTTTCCTTCACTGGGCATTTCTGATAACTATCTTTCCACTGCCTTTGTAAAACCATGCCGGCTTCCCATAACCTAGTGGGACCCTGAACTCTGTCCATGAACGGAGAACAAAGGGAAGGACCAGGGGTGTACNAAATTACAGGTAGCTTTTAAAAGTCTCTTTTCCTTCACTGGGCATTTCTGATAACTATCTTTCCACTGCCTTTGTAAAACCATGCCGGCTTCCCATAACCTAGTGGGACCCTGAACTCTGTCCATGAACGGAGAACAAAGGGAAGGACCAGGGGTGTACAGAGCGCAACAGCAAACAAGACTTTGGACTTGATGTGCCTTTTCTTTGGCAATCCATGGAGTGCCTCCTTACCCTCCTGCCTTCACCGGGAGAGACAGGGAACCATTTCAGCCTAGAAGGCCACCCACTTCTGCTTGGAAGTTTAGGTCATAACCTTCACTTGAAGATGCCAAAACCGCGCCCCTGACACTCTTCAAGCCCCATTTCCCCCAAGATGGCTGTTGTGGGCTAAGCGGTCCAGCAAAAAAAGGGGCAGCTCTACACTGTCCTCTGTTAAGAGTTTTAGGGCCATGAGTGCGGTTGGAATGGACAGGTGGGAAGGCTGGAAGCACTCTGTTTAGACTTTGACTTTATAGTACACTGGACAGAGACGTATGAAAGGAAATCTTTACAGATTTCAAATCTTTACAAAGATTACAAAGATTTCTTTACAAATCTTTACAAAGACTTATGAAATGAAATCCCTTTACAAAGGGATGGGGTTTGGGTTCTGGAAATCAGTGGCCTGAGCACAGCCTACCCCTGAGTATGAATTTCCTGTAGAGTTGAAAGCTCTTCTTAATATGAACAGATGTAAAATCGCGTTGTATATTCTCCAAAAACGAAGACTCAGGATTTGGGGTCAGCAGGTTGCGGCGTTCAGAAGACTGAGGCATGTTTCAGGCCTATGCCCCTGCGCACAGTTCGCGTCGCTGTCCCGCGCGCACCTCCCCCAAACCGGGCACAGAGGGGCTGGGCGGAGCGAGGCCGGGCGGGGCGGAGCGAGGCTGGGTGGGGCGGGGCGAGGCTGGACTGGGCGGGGCTGGGCGCGGCGCGGCGGGGCGGGGCGGGGCGAGGCGGGACGGAACGAGGTGAGGCGGGGCGGAACGAAGGTGAGGCGGGGCAGAGNTTACTGATTTGCGGAAGATTCCTTTGACACTTTTAATGCCCCTAGGGGTCAGCAGGAAGGCGCTTGTCTTTGGGTGGTTTTTATGTCCCTGATCCTACTATAGCTGCAGAGTAAGTTTGCCTTGCCGCAGCTGGTTCCTCTTTGTGAATCCCTCCCTCTAGGAGCTGCCTGGTGCACAGGGCCCGCCTAATCTGTCCAATGTAGTGCTCTTTGTTCCCTCTCTGACTATAGTGGAGGGTCCTAATAGTGCTCCTAGGGCATAAATAGGATGTAAAGTCGGTGACAGACTGGCACCCAGCCCTTTGCTATCTACTCTGCCTATGTGTTGTACAGAAAACACTGTAGAAACAGTGGTTCTCTTTGAAGCCAGCACTGACTGGAGAAAGGGCCCTTTAGATATTTAAGTAATTGTTTCTACTTTCAAGGTTTTGCCTTCATGTATTCTAAAGTTTAAGGCCTGAAACAGGCCTTAAAGGAATGGAGAGGGTGGGGAAGTACCTTGGACACTATTGCTAAATATAGAGGGAGAATTTTATAATATTGAAAGTGGTATTAGACTACAGATGCGTTTTGTTGTTCTTTCTCCTCTCCCTCAATATCTAATGTCTTGTATTTCCAGAATTGTAATTTGTTGTCTCAAACATCCTGTTACTATTTATGAACACTGATATGAGTTAAGGGCTAATTAGTAAATATGAATGTCAGCTTAAATTAATTAGACTGTCAGCACTGTTAGCAAATGATGGTGTTTGGGGGAAACTAGAGACTGTTTAGAAGTATTAGCTTTCATTTAGAAAAGATCTGACAAAAGCTGGTTTCTTACTGTACAAATATAGTTTTGTTTTTTTTTAATGACAGAATTGTTGGCCACCTGTATTATCCGGGGGGATCAGTCCTTGCATTATCATTGAAACACCCCACAAAGAAATAGGAACAAGTGACTTCTCCAGATTTACAAATTATAGATTTAAAAATCTTTTTATTAATCCTTCACCTTTACCTGATTTAAGGTAAGAAACATTTCAGTAATTTAATGTCAAAGATTATAATTTACTGATGTAATATATGGTGCTATTTTGAGGGNTTATCCGGGGGGATCAGTCCTTGCATTATCATTGAAACACCCCACAAAGAAATAGGAACAAGTGACTTCTCCAGATTTACAAATTATAGATTTAAAAATCTTTTTATTAATCCTTCACCTTTACCTGATTTAAGGTAAGAAACATTTCAGTAATTTAATGTCAAAGATTATAATTTACTGATGTAATATATGGTGCTATTTTGAGGGGTTTTTTTTTTTGGCCTTCATTATGATATAAAAACTTGTAAAAACTGCTTTTTTAAAAACTAGTCTTTAAGCACATGTTTTCTGGCAGTACTCCTATTGCAGATAACATAGGTATTTAAAACATTGATTGTATAACATTATTTTCATTTGCTTGCTGAAGACTGTAAGCCTTATCAGAACTGAATCACCTTTTTAATAAAGTAATGTATGTACATTGTTAAGCTGGAAGTATTTTAACATGTACAGCATTTTCATTTGATAGATTAGCTCCTCTTATTTCTTACCATTAGTTATTAAGGTCTACACTTTTTTATAGTTAATGAATGACTAAGAGGTACAGCTTATACAAAATATGTAGTAATTTATATTTGGCTTTAATAAGCAAATTAATGGACTCAGATGTTTAAACTCACCCATCTTTTGTCCTGTCCCACCTAACTCCCACTGAAGAGTACTGACAATCTGTTTGGAGGTGATTGAGACTATCTCTACTGGGATCATACGTTCTAAATATTTACTTTTTTAGTATTGTTCTCAAGAAGACATGGTTATCTTAAATTGGTGCCTTTGTAAAATATAAGTAAATGGGGACTAGAAGGCATTCTTGCTGCTGCTGCTGCTAAGTCATTCTTGAAATCTGTCAGTTTAGATTATCATAGTCCAAGTTCTTTGTATAATTTCATGTTAAAGAAATGGTTTCTTCAAGTAGCAATTTTTCCTAATTTAAGAGCTGTTCCTTCCAAATTCTAATTCAGTGTTTGGAAGTTCAGTTTATTCAGTGTGAAACAGATAGTCATATATTATGTAGATCACACAATATTTTTTGCCTTTCCATAGCTGGGGATGTTCACAAGATGTTTGGCTAAACATGCTAAAAAAAGAGATCAGATATGTTCACGACAAACATTTTGAAGTTCTGCATTCTGAGTTGGAACCACAGATGAGGTCAATACTTCTAGACTGGCTTTTAGAGGTATGTTCTAACAGTACAAAATTCCTTTTTTTCTGTATGATGGGAAAGTATTTAAACATAATATGCTCTCCATGTGCCCTCATGGTATATTACCTATTGCCAGGAGCCTTTTTGTTGTTGTTTAGTATTTATTTAGCTGTACAGTGTCTTAGTTGTGGCATGTAGATCTTCAGTTGCAGTATGTGAACTCTTAGTTGCAGCATGTGGGACCTAGTTCCCTCAAATCCCTGCATTGGGAGCGCAGAGTCTTAACCATTGGACCACCAGGAAAGACCCCAGGAGGCATTTTTTGGGTGCTGTTCACCAGCACATGATACCAAATGATGAGTAAAATCTTGACACAGCCACTATATCCCATACAACCCAAACACAATTTAGAAGTCCTGGTATCTGAGTATTGCTGTGTACTAGGCACTGTTCTAGGTGCCAAGGATACTCGAGATGAACAGAATTTGACAAGGTTTTGAAGTCTGCCATGCAAAGTGAAAAGCCAGGAGTAGGCTTCAGACCTCAGAAGTCCTTCATCACCAAAATCAAATTATGATTTGGAATCCTAATTTCTGTATCCTAAATGATAAGGAGGCTTTGAATATCCAGTAGCACTAAGCCCTCAAGGCTCCATGTAACTTCCTTTTATTATATCCCACTGTTCCTTTCAGAAATAAACTGTACCATTAAAGAAATAATTAGTGATCCAGAAGTCCCTAAAGATCTGTGCCAGAATGTCTGCTCTCGTTTAGGCCTCATATCCTTTCTGGATAATAATTTTGAAAGAACTGCAAATTATTATTGAGAAAATGATTACCTGTATTGATAACAAATTGATTTTCCCACAATCCTTGGATATTTGCTCTGTAATTTCCCTGTTTTGTATAGAGATAGTGAACTTTAAGGGGGAAGTACCACATGGCAGAATAGATCTCAGAAGCCATCAGAAAAGTTCTTGAGTACAAAATGTTGTCCTTCTGAATCTGGTCATCTTATTCCTTATTCTGCTAGAAGGGAAGATTATATTTCAATCATATGTATACAAGACTGTAGTTGATTTCTGACTTTTTCTAAATGTCTAGTGATCATGAATGCAACTTTTCAGCATAATTATGCTGATTTTATTTTTCCTTTTTATGTTAAATCGATTTTTATTCAGTGGTTACCTAACAAATTTATCCCTATTTTCCCTTAAATATATGATTACATATACAAAATCAGGTAGAATATAGTAAGTCAAATCCAGCAGAGAGCACAATCTCTACTTTGTCTTAGTATATTCTTTCAGTCTAGGAATGCAAAAATGGTTCAACATTTGAAGCTGTATTTATAGTTTAAGGAAGAAAAATCATAAAGTTATATATCATAGATGTAAAAGGTATTTTTTAAAATTCAATATACATTCCTGATTTTAAAATGTGTAATTAACTAGGAATAAATTTCCTTAACACGTTAAATGTTTATTAGAAACACATTGATGTCTATCCCTGTTTCCTCCCTGCTTCATAAAATTATTTTGAGAATTAAAAGCTTCCCCTATGTTGTAGAAATGACAGATATTACTTATTAGTGATGGTAATAGTATAACATCAGGGGAACTCCCATTACAGTCAGAAACAAGGAATACAATAAAAATTTTGACTATCACCAATGTTACCCATTCAGTTTTCTTCTTTAATTCTTAAATAAGAACACTGAAGAAACACTGTTATCATTTTGTAGTTAAATGTATATCTAGAATGATGAAAAGGAATCACGTGGAACTATGAGAAGACAAACTAAGCATCACGAAAACACCCACCCATTTATCATCAATAAAAATCTAAAAGTTAATAGGAAAAAAGTTCTTATCCATAGTTAGCAAAATGTACCTGGGAATAAACACATTAAATCCATGTGGGGAAAAAAACCTATGAAACTAATTAAGAGTCAGTGAGGATGGTAACAGATTTATTTATCCTATTAGCACGTTAATTTTTTCCTACATTTGTGATTTGGTATCCTAAAAAAGTTGGGCCTCAGAAAACTGTTCTTTGGTATGCTAAGAGGAACTTTGTAATATGGAGAAATTAATGGAATAATATTTAAATGTTTGGATTCTTCTCTAGGTATGTGAAGTATACACACTTCATAGGGAAACATTTTATCTTGCACAAGACTTTTTTGATAGATTTATGTTGACACAAAAGGATATAAATAAAAATATGCTTCAACTGATTGGAATTACCTCATTATTCATTGCTTCCAAACTTGAGGTAAGCTCTCAGAGTTTATCCCTAGATATATTTACCCCGAACTCTTAAATTATAAGTCTCTGGTTTGATTCTGGGACTAGAATCTAGGTGAAATGTTCCATGACTCACTGTGCCAAACAAAACCACCAATGCTGTCTCTATATACCTAGTTATGGTGCTTGGATTCAATAGAATGGTCTCTGAAACCTACTTAACCAATCAAATGCAATAAATGCTACACTGGGTTAGAATAATGATCTATATCCAGCCTAATATTTCTGTATCTGATAATAGTGCCAGGATAGAAGGAAATCTTTTCTGCCTGAAATCTTCTTTCACATAGTTTCAATCTGCTTTTCTTAAATTCAGCACAGATCATTAGTAACTTCATCTGATGTTTTCAAAGCCTGAACAGTTTTGAGAGTATGGGAGGGACTGAATCATGCATTAATTTCCTTAAGTGTATTTTTCTTCCACATTTTGTCTTTTGAGTTTACAAGCTGTCCCCAAATTTTATAAGTTTGTATTTTCAGTATCTCCTTACCTGAAATAATAATGTATGTTTCAAATATTTTTCTAGACTGAATCTTGATCTTTAGCCTGTTCTTACCTGTGGCAAGCCTCTCTTCTACTCTGATCATTCTGGTTCTTGTTCTCTGAACTGTTAAGACAGATCTGTCATCAACAAACTGCACAAATTATTGTTTTACTAACCATACTTTTGTACTAGGGTAAGGTTAACAGTTTCAGTTTGTAGACTTTGTTGAGTATCCTGTTTTATTCTAGTATGCTAGGCAGTCCTAAAACAAGTTTGGCTGTTTTAACCAGTCACTGAAATCAGTGATTAAAATACTCTGTTTATTAACTAAGATTTTAAATCAGTTCTATACAAATCTTTCAATCAATAGTTGGCCTAGATATGAAAAATATCGTTAGATGTAAGGTTGCTTTGGCTATCATAGAATTATTTTATAAAGATTTATAATCATTTTGTGAAGCTATCTTTTAAAAACAAAGCCTAGATGTGGTTTGTATATGTGTATATATGTGGTTTGTTTTAGTCTCAGTCTCAACTGTGCCTGATGTTAATTAAACTCATTTTAAAGGAAATCTACGCTCCTAAGCTCCAAGAGTTTGCTTATGTCACTGATGGTGCCTGCAGTGAAGAGGATATCTTAAGGATGGAACTTGCTATATTAAAGGTAATAATAATTGTATCTTTATTATTTCTATTTGCAGTTTAGTAACTATAGTTTACTAAATCTCAAAGACTACAATGTAAGTAGTGAAAACTGAGGTTTTAGTATTAGGATCCAGTTCTAAGATGGGAGGGGAATTTGCTTAACCTGTAAACTATTCTTCTGCATCTTTTAAATTTTTCTATATTGAGAATATTATGTTAATTTAAAAGTGTTTAACAGCACTTTTAAAACTTATAGGTAGTTAGCACAGTGTGTGTACTAAATGAATCTCAACAATGATTCTCAAATCTGAGTTGTTTTTCCACTTCCAGCAGATAGGAAATGAGAAATATTTTACTGCCTTTTTTTCTTCTCTATATGTATGGCAAGAGCTATTAATAGAAGGGTAGAGGAGAGAAGCATAAAGGTGTTTAATTGGGCCTTGAATTAGAAATTAAAGGGTGAATGTTAGCTACTAGAAAGTATGTTATGAAATTTGAGCATCATGGCTTTATAAATAGGACAGAGGAGAACACAATATGACTTTCATTTGTAAGTTATCTATAAACTATATGCATTAAAATATAAATTACAAATTTGTTGTAAAATATTTATAACCATTCAGATTGACAGCTGTATGTTAGAATGTGATCTTGTTGGCATGCTGATACTGTTCTTTTTAAAATTTATTGTCAATTTTCAAATGTTNGGAGGGGGCGAGGCCGCGGGTGGGCGAAGGGTCGCCGACACCAGCCACGCCGCTGTCACCCGCCAGCCTCGCGCGTCCGAGTCCCAGTCGGCGTGTGACTTGGTGGCACCGAGGGGCACGCGACGCCCTTCCCTTTGTGGCGGCCTGGCCAGTGGGAAGTGGTTCTCTCTCTCCTTGTCATCCTCCTCCGAAGTCCTCCCAGACCCTCCCACCCCTCCCCCAGCCGCCACCACCACCGGGAGAACAAGCCTCCGATGGCGGGGAGCAGTTTGAGATTTGCCCTTGCTGGTTTCTGCGGCTCTGGCGGGGGAGCTGCGGAAAGTTGTGCTGCCCTGGCTGCCTTGCCCTGCGCGGACCCGGACAGGGGGCACCGGGGGTCCTGGCCGGGTTCCTGGGGTCGCGCAGGTCCGCCGCCGCCGAGCGAGTCCGCATCTCTGGAGCGGTCCCAGCCCAAATTTCAACTCAGTCTTGGCGGGGTCGCTCCCGCCGACCCGGCCAGATCCTGTTTGCTGTTTGATGTCCAAAGACACGCGTTTTAACACCTGATCAGGTTTCTTCTTCCTTTCACTGACTCCCATTCTCCCCCGCTGTAGACTTAATTCACTCTCCTTTGGGGGGAAAAGATTGCTTCCGGTGAAGGTGGGTATCGAAGTTCTGTTTTTATAGATAGGGGGGTCATTTTAAATCTCAACTTGTGTTTACATTAATTACCCTTTTACCCAGTTGGATTCGAACTATGCTCTGGCGCCCAGCACTCATCCCTTTAGAAGTGAGATTTTGCAAACCATGGTGACTGGCGAAGAAGTGGGTCAGCTTAAAAACATGATAGGGAGTCCTTAGTCACAGATGGCTTATTCATTCAGTTCATGGAGAGGATTCTTTAAATGATTGATGATTTAAAGTGTGGAGTATTTACATTCTATTTAACGTCTGCTTGGAGATTTATTTAAGACAGGAGCTTTGAGTTTTAAAGTGTTATAAAATATTAAAAGATCAAGAAAGAGAAAAGCTGACTAAATGTATCTTTCATTGGCATGAATATTTTTCAGTGGCAGCTGCAAGTACAGAATGTTAGAATTCTAGTCTGAATATTTTTTTAAAAAAGAGAGGAAAGGAAATTTTGCAGACATCTGAGCTCCAGTTCTGTTTATGCAGTGATAGAAATTTGTCTATGATAGATAGCTAAATATAGATATGTTATTGAAACAATGGCACTAGTGCCAGAAATGGGCACAGATGCAAATGTGCTGAGTTACGCCCCAAACTTTAGCACCTGTCTTTCTAGCAAGATCCTTGACAGTCTGTCTTCTCCCCTGTAATGTCTGTTTGTTGTTCTTCATCCCTTTGAAAGTGTGATTATGTATTTCTTTGCTTACATAGTCAAGAATGTCCCATGGTACAGAAAATTACTCACCTGTGTAGCAGGTGATGGGGAAGCTGCCCCCAGGAACCTCTCGGTTCCCATGTTCACACCCAGAAGCCTATCCATGCCTTCTCAGTTTAGTGCATTGGCACATTAATTATACGTTAGCACAGTTACTCAAAATTAGAGCTGCTCAGTGGACCGAAATATTTTACCCAAGAACAGATAATCTGATTTAAGCTTCTAGGAGGAAGAAATTGTTGTAATGGGTTTATTGTAGTCTATTAAAATGTAAGGAGATTAGTAAAAATCCAAGTGGCTCTGCTAGTTGGACCACTTTTTTGGATTTGAATTCAAATGGCATGTGCCAAATACGAGGGAGTAATTGTGTTTTATTTGGCTTGGGTACTGATGGTATGGCTCAGTAGAAACCTAGATTTTTTTTTTTTTTAAGTAGCTCAAGTTTATAAATGTTAAAATTTGAAAGACACCTCTTTTCTACACCTGGCCTCTTCATTCGCCACCAGTTGAAATCAGGTGACAAATAATGAGGCTTTGAAGGAATGGATATTTTAAAGGTGAATGATCACTTTGAGGCCACTAGGTATGGGTCAGTACACAGAGCATTCATTCACTAAATAGTACACTTGTGGCCTGAAAGAATTAATATACATCTACTGTTGAGTATAATGTATTTACTTATTGTCTTACACATATTAAAACTAGAGCCTCAGGAGAAAAGTGTGTGTGTGTGCTAAGTCTTGTCCAACTCTGTGCAACTTANCACAGAGCATTCATTCACTAAATAGTACACTTGTGGCCTGAAAGAATTAATATACATCTACTGTTGAGTATAATGTATTTACTTATTGTCTTACACATATTAAAACTAGAGCCTCAGGAGAAAAGTGTGTGTGTGTGCTAAGTCTTGTCCAACTCTGTGCAACTTAATGGACTGTAGCTCACCAGGCTCCTCTGTCCATGGGATTTTCCAGGCAAGAATACTGGAGTGGGTTGCCATTTCTTCCTTCAGGGGATGTCCCCAAACCAGGGATTGAACCCGTGACTCCTGCATCGCAGGTGGATTCTTTTAAATTAGCATTTAAGTTGGCAGCAGAACCAAATCTCTCTCCTTGCTTTACAAACACTGACTTTCAAAGTGCATATTTCCTGTACAAATTGATGTGTCTCATCCCCTTTTCACTCAGAGAACTTTCCCCTCAGTATTCACTGTGGTGAATAGTTACCAAGAATATTTACATAGGGAATAAAATAAGCGTGTATGATGTCTTTGTTGGCAGATAAGTGACTGAACTATCCCCTAGGGTAGATCTGAAATAGTTTTGGTATTTGAGGGTTATTCCCAGACATTTTAAATATATTCTTTTTCTTACAAAAATTAAAGATCTGGCATTTGGGAAAGTTTAAAATTTTGAAATTCTTTTAACAGAGACCCTAACCTCTCTTTTCTTACCTCCAGTTCAAGGGGGGAGTATTGGAAGCTACTCTGTGTACCGTGTCATTAGTTCTGACTTTGCTGTTGATCTTCTCTTCAGTCAACTGTAGGGTCTGTGGGAAGATGCAGAAAATTACTAGAATTCTCAATATATTTTTCTTATCGTGGAAAACTTAAGGGATAATTCAAAATTGCTCTTTCTGAAGTGTGATCTGTTATCCATGGCACTAGTGGTAAAGAACCCGCTTGCCAATGCAAGAGACACGAGAGACGCAGGTTTGATCCAGGGTCGGGAAGATCCCCTGGAAGAGGGCATGGCAAGCCACTCTAGTATTCTTGCCTGGAAAATCCCATATACAGAAGAACCTGGTGGGCTGCAGTCCGTGGAGTAGCAAAGAGTTGGACACAATCAAAGAGACTCAACACACACATACATTAATATTGTAAATCTAAGTGGAAAGGTGAGCTAACAACTTTTGCTCAAGCAACCTCCTGGTTTGGGAAATAACATTTTAAATGATCAAAGATTTCCATCTGAAAGGGTGCTATCACTCTGGGGCTCAGAACAAACTTCTTGCAGGGCTTAGCCAAACTCTAGAAAGTCTCTAAGTATATTGGATACAGGCTGTGCTATCTTCAAATGATGTATTAACCCAAGTGCACATGGTAGACATATACAAGTTAAAGTCAGTTACTGGGCTAACCCAGGGTTTGGAACCAAGTTCAAGAAAGAGATTGGTTGGTTGGTCTACGGTTACTCCCACTGAAAATATATTCATGACTTTTACTTATTGTAAGAGTAATATGCTTAATGAAAATACAAACAGTAAGCTATATGGAGAAAGAAAGCCCCTTAGTCATCTTACTTCTTAGAGATACCACTATTAACCATGTAATTTATTCTTATTTATGTTTATATACATATATATACACACATATATTTACATAAGTAAGATCATACATTATATAGATGCTTTTGTTATTTTTTATTTTTCACTGACTCAATCAGTGTTTATATATTTATGGGCTTGTGTGCTCAGTCATGTCTGACTCTTTGTGACCATGTGTCCTGTAACCCACCAGGCTCCTATGTCTATGGGATTCTCTCCAAGCAAGAATACTGCCATGCCCTCCTCCAGGGGATCTTCCTGACCCAGGGATCGAATCCTAGTACCCTGTGTCTCATGCGTTGGCAGGTGGATTCTTTACCACTGAGCCACCTGGGTACCCCTTTATATATTTATATGTGTATGTAAATGTATATTTAACATAAATAGGATCATACTTTATATAGACTCATATTACATTGTATTTTGCACTGGCTCTGAGTATTGTCTGCTAGACTGTTCTGCTATGATAAAAATGTCTGATACAGAGATCAGTGGCCACTTGAAATGTGACAGTGTGACTGAGGCACTGAATTTTAAATTTTATTCCATTTTAATTTGAAACTGTTAGAATTTAATAGCCACATGTGGGTTGTGGCTGATGTGTTAAACAGCTCAGATCATATCCTGCCTTTGAATTTTGTGAGCCTTCTTGGTATTCAGAATACTTCCTCATTCTTTTCTTGTGTTTTACAGAATATGTCAAGTCTCCATACATCCTTTATTTTTTTCTCCTCTAATGGTTGAGGAGCTCTATATCCTATTTTTCTTCTTCTGAGAATTACTATTAAATTTCTAACAAGGATGCATTTTTCCTGTATTTCTCTATCAATGTAAAAACTTAACCAGTGTCTAAAATATTCTACTACCAAACAAGACAAACTGTATAGGATATTTGGATTTCTCCTTCCTTTACATATCCTAGGTTTTGTTGAAATAATCTGGGAATTTAATTCCATCTGGCTTCTTTTCTTTTTGCCCTTGTATTATATTAAAGCTTTTTTCTTAACTATTGTGTTATATTCACATCCATAGTTTAAAAAATATCTTAAACCGTCTTGACAGCTTTACTGTTTTTATTGCTAACCACTATTTCTTATAAACTGCACCCTCTCCTTTCTTCTTTGAGTATTTTCTCATTTAATTTTTTTATTAGAGTGTGTGGATGATATATTTTCTAACCTCCTATATGTCTGAAGATGCTTTTTTTGCATGAGCCAGAGTCTCGATGCAAGCATAATTCTGTGATGATCGTTTTCCTTCAAGCTCCGTAAACATTATTTTATTATCTTTTTATATCTTTCAGCATTTAGTGGAACAGATGTTTCTCTGCCTGTCTGCTTCTCTTTCTTTTATAGGCAACCATATTCATTTTCTTTGTTTTGCCTTGTTTTCAGTCTAGAAGCTACTGGGATTTTTCTCCTCATTTTTCTAAAAACCAAGGGTTTCTGTATCATTTTACCTTCCAGGATCACTCTTTTCTTTACTATCTAACAAAATGGCTCAAGCTTATACATATTCCTGGGGGTCTTGTGGCTGCTGAGGTTTTCATGGTCCTCTAGCATGTCCTTGTGGCCCCTATCTCCCCCATCACTAGCTCTGAATGCTTTGGGTCCTGTGGCATTTCTCCCTAGACTTTTTTTTTTCACATAATGAGAACCAAAGGTGATATTTAATTGGAATGAGAAGAGAAAACAGATTATAAATTTTAAAATCTGAGAAATACTACAAGTGTAATTATATCCAGAGAAACATCATATTTTAAATTATAACTGTCTGACACATCTTTATAATACAATTTTATTTACATTTTGGCTGATTAGTTTCTGATTGCTTTTTCATGTGAGATGATTTTGTAATATTTTCTTTGGAGGGGTTATGCAGATAATCCAATGTTTCTTTTAACATGGTTGATTAAAATTTGTTTGACAGTTTGATAGTTGGAATTCTTAAGTATTGTTGTTTAGCCACTAAGTTGTGTCTGACTCTTTGTGACCCCATGGGCTGTAGCTCTCCAGTCTCCTCTGTCCATGGGATTCTCAGGCAAGAATACTAGAGTGGGTTGTCATTTCCTTCTCTACTCCCTAGACCTTTGACCCTGAGTGGAATACAGTTAGTTCTCTTTCCTCCCACCTCCCCCACCAAGAACCACTAAATAGCGTTAGATAAAGGTTTTGTGACTCTAGAGGGTAGGGTTTGACTGACTATCTGTTGTTCAATCACTTAGTCATGTCAGACTCTGTGACCCCATGGACTGCATCACCCCAGGTTTCCCTGTCCTTCACCGTCTCCTGGAGCTTGCTCAAACTCACATCCATTGAATTGGTGATGCCATCCAACCATCTCGTCCTCTGTTGTCCCCTTCTTCAGCCTTCTATCTTTCCCAGCATAGGGTCTTTCCAATGAATCAGGTTTGACTATAGCCTAAGGCAGAAAACAAGTTCAGATTCAATGTCAGACATCATTGTTCACCTAAGGGATTCAGTGCCATCCATTTTACCTCACCTCCAATAAGTCGCAGCCTCCTGCAGTGCCCCTCTGAGAGTGGTCTCTTAATCCTCCCACTTCCGCCTCTTCTTCAAGTTCAGAGTCCAGCTCCATCACCCTTTCTTTCATGACGCTTTCCCCAGTCATTTAACTGAGGGTGACAACCCCCGGCAAAGGCCCTGTGGCCCTTACCCAGTGCATCCTTCACCCAGTGCCTCTGCACCCGTCACACCCCACCCATCTTCTCAGGCAGACCCTTGTTTTACCGGAAGGAATCTCTGGCTCACAGGGAAGTAACTTGTCACAGGGCCACATGGTGCACTGTAGGCAGGAGAGCGAAACTTCCCCATTGAGGGAACTTTCCCATTGAGGGAAGCTACAACTTTCCTGGGAGAGAGACTTGAGCATCTGTGTCCTGTGCTGCTGTTATTTCGGGACTTGACCCGCACAGCTCTACCTGTACTATAACGAATAGGACTTCTGTATGTCACCTTTGCAGGGACCTTCGTCTTTTATAACTAGTAGTATGAGCATATGGTACAAACTTCAAAAAGCACAAGAAGGGTATCCTGTGAGGAGGACTTCTCATTCTGCCAGCCTTGAGTTTCCCTCCCCGTGAGCATCTCCTGATGCCAGTTCTTGACATGTCCTCCTGGTGGCATCCTACACATGTACAAGGCTGTGGGGTGTGTGCATGTATGCACGAGCGTGCTTATGTGGAACAGGCATTCACCACCAATGGCAGCATGCCCCTTCATTCCTGCACCTTGAATTGTCACTTAACAGTGTATCTTGGAAATCCATATCCATATTTTTGTGAAAGTGAAAGCTGCTCAGTTGTGTCTGACTCTTTGCGACCTCATGGACTATACAGTCCTTGGAATTCTGCAGGTTAGAATACTGGAGTGGGTAGCCTTTCCCTTCTCCAGGGGATCTTCCCGATCCAGGAATCAAGCTGGGGTCTCCTGCATTGCAGGCAGATGGATTCTTTACCAACTATCAGGGAAGGCTATTATATATCAAAACCCATAGACCAATCTCATTTTTTGTTTATTTGGCTGCACTGATCTTAGCTCCTCAAAAGAGGATTAAACTTGTGCCTTTGACAGTGAAATCATCGACTCCTAGCCAACCACTGAACTGCGAGGGAATTCCCTCAACCTTATTTTTCCAAAAAAATTTATTTTTTTTGTTTAGTTATTTTTAATTTTGGCTGTGCTAGACCTTTGTTGCTGCATTGGCTTTTATCTCGTTGTAGGCGAGCAGGGGCTACTTTCTAATTGCGATGCACTGGCTTCTCATTTCAGTGAGAATGGTTGAAGATTGAAAGGTTGAAGGCAGAAGGCTTCTCTTTCTGTAGGGCACAGGCTCTAGGGTGAACAGGCTCAGTAGCTGCGGCTTTTGGGCTCTGGAGCACAGGCTCAATAGTTGTGGCACACGGGCTTAACTGCTGCAAGGCATGTGGGATCTTCCAGGATCAAGGATCGAACCTGTGTCTCCTGCTTTGGCAAGTGGATTCTTCACCACTGAGCCCACCAAAGAGACCCTGAACCTAATTTTTTGAAAGACTGTGTACCATCATTGCTGGATGTCCCATTACTCATTTCCTCTGTTCTTAGGTCATGAGGCTGTTTTCAATCATTTGTATTAATGAAACAATGCTGAAACAAGTATTTTTGGATGTATAGCACTTCTTCAAAATATTTCTTCATGAATAATTTAAAAGCTGTTCCCAATAACAAGTTTTAGGCAGGCAGTATGGTGTGTGGAAATGAGTATTAAACCAGGAATCAAAAAACTCCCCTTTAGTCAGATGTCGAAATAGAGGGCAATGAATCTCTTTGGGTATGAGTGTCTTGATTGGGAAATTGAAGAATTTGGCTCTCAAATTCGTAGGATTTAACAAGAATGCACTTTGTCCTGAGCCCTGTCCCATCCCTCAGGTTTAAGAACCAGAGACCTTGTGCCTCAGGTACTGTGAGGCCCCCAGAGCTCCTTGGATTAACCTTCTGGTTTTCACAGCCCAAAGGTCAGGGGCAATATAAACAGTGGCAAAAGAGAGAGGCCTGTCCTGCCTGGCTCCTGACTTGTCCCCACCTTTAAGCTGTCATCCTAGGCATTGCCAGCATTCCTTCTCTTTCAGACACGTTTTCTGAGCTCTGGGGTGTTTCTGTGCTTTTTTACATTTTTATTTTTTAGTTTTGTTTTTAAAACATTTATTGAAGTATAGTTGGCTTACAATGTTGTGTTCATTCCTGCTCTATGACAAAGTTATACATGTGTATATTTTTCAAATTCTTTTCCATTCTGGTTTGTCATAGGGCATTGACTATAGTTCCCTGTGCTGTATGGTAGGGTGTTGTTTTTTTATCCATCCTCTGTGTACTAGTCTGCATCTGCTTTTGCTTTTTTTTAAAAATGTCCTTGTCTCTTTCCTCTACCATCCCGAAGTGGACTGTGACCTCTGGCTCCCTTTTGGATCTGGGAGGTCCTGTCCTTTATGTTTGAGAACTCAAAGTTCACTTTTGTGATTCCCGGGGGAGAAGGCCACCTGCACAATCTCCACTCGGCCTCTGAACCTTGACTGCCACCTGAAATCGTGTTTTCTCTGCATCTCGTTTCTGGCCTTTGCACTTGGTCTCGAATCACAGACTCATCACTCAGCTCTTCTACTCGAGGTCAAGCAAGAACAGAAACCCTGTTCCAGTGTTTCTACCTACCCCTTCGGAGGCATCAGTCCCTGGAATCCCTGCAGCCTAGATGAGATCTGGCTATTACCTTCCTGCTGTTGGAGCCTCCTTGCCCCTCCTCACATGTTTAACTGCCTGAGATGATGATTTTCCTTCCCCGCCAGGCACATCTTGTCCCTTGCTTTTGCATCAGATTTTTCTGGGAGTGTGGCAGGGCAGGGGGAGCCTAATGTTTTTGTTACACACTGTAACCATAAGGATTTCATCAAAACATAGAACATTCCTTTAATGAGAGAATTGGTTAGGTCCATGAGCTTCATTGGAATTATTCAAAAGAGGAAGTATTATTAAAAATGAAAATTGGATCTAGCAAGAGAATTCAGAAATAGGAATATTATTTGAAAAGCACATCAAATTGTGAACTTTGTTGGCACATTAATCTTATTAAATTTAACAGTGGTAATGAAATATTGAAATGAATCACAGCCAGAAAAAAAATTTTTTTTGACTTGTTAATCATCTTCCTTCACTCTGAAAGATCCGGAAATGAGAAAGGTCATAGAAGTGGGAGCTACTGTGTAACTGTGTATGGGCTGATCTTCTGTCATAAAAACATTTGTGAGCATGAGTGAGAAAGGCTGTAGGAAACAGGGTAGTTTTTCACTGATCTGGACTATCTTGAAGGCTATGCTCTGCACCACCCTTATGGCAGAAAGTGAAGAGGAACTAAAAAGCCTCTTGATGAAAGTGAAAGAGGAGAGTGAAAAAGTTGGCTGAAAGCTCAACATTCAGAAAACGAAGATCATGGCATCCAGTCCCATCACTTCATGGGAAATAGATGGGGAAACAGTGGAAACAGTGTCAGACTTTATTTTTTTGGGCTGCAAAATCACTGCAGATGGTGACTGCAGCCATGAAATTAAAAGACACTTACTCCTTGGAAGAAAAGTTATGACCAACCTAGATAGCATATTCAAAAGCAGAGACATTACTTTGCCGACTAAGATCCATCCAGTCAAGGCTATGGTTTTTCCTGTGGTCATGTATGGATGTGAGAATTGGACTGTGAAGAAGGCTGAGCGCTGAAGAATTGATGCTTTTGAAATGTGGTGTTGGAGAAGACTCTTGAGAGTCCCTTGGACTGCAAGGAGATCCAACCAGTCCATTCTGAAGGAGATGGGCCCTGGGATTTCTTTGGAAGGAATGATGCTAAAGCTGAAGCTCCAGTACTTTGGCCAGCTCATGTGAAGAATTGACTCATTGGAAAAGACTCTGATGCTGGGAGGGATTGGGGGCAGGAGGAAAAGGGGACGACGGAGGATGAGATGGCTGGATGGCATCACTGACTCTATGGGCATGAGTCTGAGTGAACTCCGGGAGTTGGTGATGGACAGGGAGGCCTGGCGTGCTGCAATTCATGGGGTCGCAAAGAGTTGGACACGACTGAGCAACTGAACTGATGCTCTACCAACACCCTCAATCCTTTTTGAAAAACTTAATTTTCTACTTGTTTTGTTCACCATTTCATCTTGGAACAGTGTTAAGTGCAATGCAGGCAAATACGCTTTTAAGAAATTTGTTTGTGGAATAACTGAACAGTTTATATTTAGTTTTTCAGTTATGTGTAATGATCTTAAAGATATACAGTTTTTAGGAGCATTTAAAATATTCCTTCCTTCATTCTGATCTTGGATAATCTGCAAAGACAAGTCTTACTTCAGAGACTGAACTTCACACTGGACTATTTCTGGCCAGTGCGTATTGATAAAATTTTATGATGAGTTAGCAGGAGATTCAAGTTCGATCCCTGGGTAGGGAAGTTCTCTGGAGGAGGAAATGGCAACCCACGCCAGTATTCTTGCCTGTGAAATGCTATGGACAGAAGAGCCTGGCAGCCTACATTCCATGGGGTCGCAGAGTCGGACATGACTGAGCATGTTTCCACAGCCTTATTAGAATTGGATTTTTGTTTGCTTGTTTAATGATTTATTTTTTTATTGAGGGATAATTGCTTGACAGAATTTTGTTGTTTTCTGTCAAACCTCAACATGAAAGAATTGGATTTTTATGGGAAGCAAGCCTCAAACGTGTTGGATAATAATGAAATAATCATGAAAAAAGAGGGCTACTGAGATAGAACCTGTTTTCCCACATTTAGATTATGGAAAAATCTGAAAGAACTAGAAACTTGGGAACAACCCAATATCTAAAAGGGGGAATTGGTTAACAAACTGTAGACCAGAAACTAGCAAAGGGAAGCATCCAGCTGGGCCAGGATTGCCCAGGGCTTATTGGTGAGCCACTGGCGGAGACAGCTACCCTCTACTGCTGACATGGAAACGTTGGGATTGTTGGCTGTGGCCTCTGCCCCATGCTCCAGCCTCAGTAGCTACTGCTGCCTGTCTCCTTGGTTGACCTTTACTATGATAAAGGTCATTGTCAGTTTCTGCTCCTCACTGGTCACACAATTCTAGGGTAGACTTGAGCTTGGAGCTCTCCAGGGTCTTCTCTGTGACTTTGTGCTTTGACCAGAGATGATGTGGTTCTAAGGAACCTCGGGGAAGGAAGTTGCTGAGCTAGGGATGAAGCTCCCTAGTTGATGAGGTGGCTGAAATCCTGTTAAAGGTCCTGCTGTGAGGAAGCCAGGTGCTGAGAGCGGCAAGGTTGGCTTCTTGCTCTGGACTGTGCATCAAACTTGGGGAGGAAGCAGGTGAAGAAGTCGTGACTGGAATCGCACAGATTGGCTGCTGAGAAAACGGCCTCACTCAGGACTTCCTTGTCAGTCCTGTGATTAAGGCTCTGTGCTCTCAATGCAGGGGCATGAGTTCGATTTCTGATTGGGGAATATCCCACATAATGAATGGTGTGGGCAAAAACAAACAAAAACCAGACTCACTCATGGCACTTCTATTAAGAGAACCTGAACTGTCGATAAAACCAGTTCTCGAGTAGGGCAGCCACATGATCAGCCTGTATCAGATGGGTGCCCTGATGGAGTATGGGAACAGCCTGTGGCCAGTACTCTGGAGAGTTTGAGTTGACCTCAGCCCAGCTCCCCTGCAGCTGGGGCTGTGAGTTTTCTTCCATCAACTGTGCACTGTGATGCTCCTTGGGTTACCCCTACATTTTTCTTAAACTGTGCCAAAATCACCTCATGTAAAATTTTCCTGGGTAGTGCATTTCCCTCTCAGTAAAGTGACTTGAGATCCCAAACAGAATACACATACACACCTATACACAAACACATACAGATCTGTTACTGTTCAATAAAAGACCACCCGTTTAATTTTTTTAAAGTGTTCACAAAAGAAGAGGTCATTTCCCAAAGAAGACCTCTAGATTGCCAATAAATATCTAAACAGATACTCAGCCAGTGGCAGTGCATAAATAGGAGGTGATGTAGCATAGTAATTAACTGGATCCTGGAGCCTGAGTGACGGATTTGAGTCCTTGGCTCTGCTGCTATTTAGCTGTGATATTCAGCAAGGTACTTAACTTGTACATATTGTGGTTTCCTCTTCTGTAAATTGGGAGAAACGGGAAGCCTTACGAATAGCTNCAGAGGATGAGATGGCTGGATGGCATCACTGACTCAATGGGCGTGAGTCTGAGTGAACTCCGGGAGTTGGTGATGTACAGGGAGGCCTGGCATGCTGCGATTCATGGGGTCGCCAAGAGTCGGACATGACTGAGCAACTGAACTGAACTGAGAAATAGTCCGTTGGTTTATCCTTGGGGTTTGAAACATGCCAAAGATTCTCTTTAGGCAGAGATGCAAGTATCTGGCCTTCCTGGGGTAGCAAAATGGGGAGTTTTTCTTACAGATTTTTCATATGAATTGTGGGGGAGGTGGAAAATGGAACTTCTCTTCTTAAAAATCCAAGAGATCTTTGTAAAAGGGCTGCATGATTTCCGTGGCTAAAGATATGGATTCAGTAATCAGCTTCAGGCAGTGAGCCTGAACCCTTTTCTCTGTCGGGTATCCCGGAAGAATCTTCTCAGGCAGGGGTTTTCCTCTTACCCTGAGGGCTTCTCTGTATCTTTCCATCCCCATGGAAGAAATTTCATATGCCACTTTTTCAGCAGCTTTGTTGAGATACTATCCATGTACCTGTGATTCACTCATTTAAAGTGTATAGTCCCATGGCTTTCATTATATTCACAGAGTTGTATAGCTGTGACCAAAATCAATTTTAGAATGTTTTCATCACACCAGACTGAAACTGTGCATCCCTTAGCTGTCACCCCCTGACACCCCCTGTCCTCCCAGCCACTCACAACCACTGATCCATTTTCTTTCTCTTTAGACCTGCCTTTTCTGGCCATTTCATATAATGGGATTATACAGTGTGTGGCCCTTTGTGACTCTTCCATTTGGTATAGTGTTTTCACAGTTCATCCATGTTGTTGCACGAATTAATACTTCAGTTTTAAATTGCTGAATAATATTTTACTGTATGGATATACCACATTTTCTTTGTTCACCAGGTGATGGGTGTTTGGGTGGTTTCTTCTGCTTTTTGGGTATTATGAAAAATGGTGCTGTGGATATTTGTGTACCAGGGTCTGTGGGCACAGATACTTTCATTTCTCTTAGTCGTCCTTCTAGGAGTCGAATTGCTGAGAGATGTGGTAAATCTGTAGCATTTTGAGGAACTGCCAGACTGTTTCCTGGAGCGCCTATGCCATTTTACATTTCCACCAGCAGTGTATGAGGGTTCCAGTTTGTCTACATCCTCGCCAACACTTGTCATTACCTTTTTTGGTTCCAGTTGTCCTAGAGAAAGTAAACTCTTCAGTTCTGATTCCCAAATTCTAGTCTCCTTAAGGCTAGACCCCTGCCACTGTTCCCCTGCATGCAGTGCGGTGCGGAGCACGTAGTAGACAGCTCGGTGAATACAGGGTAATGGGCTGCGATCAGCTTCACCATGCAGGTAGGGAGAACTGTAGCTTTCAGAGATCTTCCTCCTGGCAGTGTGTGATTGGAACTGCCCTAAGAACCAGAATTATTCACGCATCCATTAAAGAAGTACTTGTTATAAAAATCTACTAGTACTGGGCAGTAAAGCATTGGCGACCTCAGCGACGCAAATAGGAACAGCTGTGCCCTTCACATCCTGACACAAATGCACACATAAATCACACAACCACCATGCAGCAAGTTTACCACTGAACAAGGCACCAGCCACAGGAGCTCTGAGGAAGGAAAGCTCGAATCAGAGAATGTACAAAACCATACTACCCATGGCATATTTCTAGCTCCGGTATCTGGCTGCAGTGTTTGTTTAAACCCAATCGCTGGTTGGATATTTCTGGAAGTCCTTAACTACTAGATTTTTTTTTTTCCCTACTAGATGATTTTAAACATAAACATCACAACGGTGCAGATTTGATTCGACCGATGAAAACAAACTGCTCGTTTTGGGGATAGGAACGCATTACTATTTTTAGACCAACAGGGTGTCATTTGGCGGGGGTCTTCATGTATTGCAGAAAACGAGCACTACACTACTTTCTATTCCAGTATTAGGGAGAACAGGGAAACACACATCTATAGCTCATCCACTTGCCCTTTTCTAAAAAAAAAAAAAATAATTGTTAGTGTCTTTTATTTTATATATTTTATTTTTTGACAGAACCCCGTGGCATGTGGGATCTTAGTTTCCTGACCAGGGATCGACCCTAAGCCCATTGCAGTGGAAGCACAGAGTCTTAACCACTGGACCACTGAGGAAATCCCTCGTGTGCTTGTCTTTTAAACACTTTTTCTCACTGTTGAACATGCCTTTCATGCTTTGACTCTGGAGAGAAGTGAATTAGTCACTATAACTCTAAGAAGTTTGTGATTTTGATACATAAATAACCACCAGAAAGAAGAATGACCTAGATATGGGGTGATGAGACTGCCACCTGGGGTCCTCTCAGTGGTAAAGACCAAGGCCACAGCTCTGCTGGGTTAAATCAGCACAGCTTGTTCTCCCTGGTACTGTATGCGGCAGGTGGGGGTCTCTGTCCTCAGGGGACCTCTAGCCTTGGCTTTCGGAGGCCCGTCACCCTCCAGTGCAGCACCTCGACGAGGCCGCCAGGCTGGCTGGGAGGGGGAGTCAGCAAAGAGAAGGCACAGCACCCTCACTGCTCCCCCCTGGGAGCTCCACCTGTTCCATCTCCTCATCTTCTATTGGCTCAGCAAACAGCCTGCTTGGGCCCACCTTTCTCACTTCAGTTGGGGGAGTGTATGGTGTATGGGTCATCCCCTGGAACGTCCACAGGAGGGGGGTCAGAAATACTGGTGAGCACCAGTAGCGTTTATCTGAGTAGGAAAAACGCAGTTCTCCTCCTGTGTTCTCCTGACTCTAACCACTGTCCCCCCCCACACACATACACACACAGCCCCCAGCTCTTCTGACACCAAGCATGTCTGTAGTGCCAGCAGGGATCCTGTGTTGACTCTGACATCGCCCATCTGGAGACAGTGTTAGATCCCACAGGTGGAGGGCCCAGTCCCACCAGACTGCATCCTCCCCACTGGGGACACAGTCCTAAGTCCAGGCTGTCCCCTCTGCCTCTGACCAACCAGCTACAAACTTAAAGTTCTTCCCAAGAACCCCTCCTTTTAGTGGGGGTTAATTTGTATGGTTAATTTGAATTCACAGTCCTCAAGAAAACACTTTTTAGGGAATTTCTCCGTGGTCTAGTGGTTAGCACTCCATGCTTTCAGTGCTGAGGGCCTGGGTTCAATCCCTGGTTGGGGAAGATTCTGCATACCACACAGCTTGGCCAAAAAAAAGGAAAAGAAAACACTTTTTACTGCTTACCAGTTGATTGTAAAAGGATATGAAAAAGGATACAGATGAACACCCAGGTGGAAGGGGTGTGTGGGGCAAGGGATGAGGGCTGAGACATGGAGCTCCCAAACCCTGTCCGGGGTCCACGCTCCCAGCCTCTCCCCAGGTTCACCAGCCGGGAAGGTCTCTGCTCCTGAAGGCTTATGACTGATAATTAACTCCATTTCCTGCCCCCTCACATCTCTGGAGAACTGCAGATGGGGGATGAAAATCTCAAGCTTCTGATCTTTATGACCATCCAGGAGCCTACCCAGAGGCACCTCATGAGAACAGAAGACACTGCTACCACCACCTGGGAAATTCCAACAGTCTAGGAACTCTCTGCCAGGGACTGTGGTCTTATATTGTCTATTATTTCACATATATTTTTAAAGAGAGAGATGAGAGACTTTCTGTTCTTAGGGAGCCTACACTCTAGTGGGAAAAGCAGGTAAGAGCACCAGGTTTTGTGTGTGCTAGATGGGAGGGTATTGTGTGAGTGGCTCAGAAGGTAAAGAATTTGCCTGCTATACAAGAGACCCAGGTTCAGTCCCTGAGTCAGGAAGATGCCCTGGAAAAGGGACTGGCAACCCACTGCAGTATTCTTGCCTGGAGAGTCCCATGGACAGAGGAGCCTGGCAGGCTCCAGTCCTTGGGGTTACAAAGTTGGACCCAGCTGAGCAACTAACACTTCCACTTCAGAGGGCAGGAGGAGCATTGAGTTAGGAGCACCTAGTTCAGGTTAGAAAGGAACAAGAAGGATTCTTGAAAGAGGTGATTCTTGGCTTAACTCTTTCCTTTTTTTTAAATTTATTGAAGTATAGTTGATTGTTGTGTTAAGTGGTTCAGTTACACATACATATATTTTTATGCATTCTTTTCCATTATGGTTTGTTATAGGATATTGCATATAGTTTGTTTACCCATTCTGTATATAAAAGCTTACATCTGTTCATCCTAACTTCGTGTTTCTCCCCTCCTTCAACCCCCTCACCTTTGGCAACCTCCAGAATGTTCTCTATGTTCATGGGTCCGTTTGTGTTTTGTAGATAGGTTCATTAGTATCATATTTTAGGTTCTAAATATAAGTGGTATCATATGGTATTTTCTTTATCTTTCTGACTTATTTCACTTAGTATGATAAGCTTTAAATCCATCCTTGTTGCTGGAAATGGCATTATTTTATTCTTTTTTATGGCTGAGTAGTATTCCATTGTATATATTCTTTATTCATCTGTTAGGGGCTTGCCAAGTGGCTCAGTGGTAAAAAGAATCCACTCCCCACCTACCAATCGAGGAGTTACAGGAGAAATGGGTTCAATCCCTGAGTCAGGAGGATCCCCTGGAGGAGGAAATGGAAACCTACTTTGGTATTCTTGCCTGGAGAATCCCATAGACAGAGGAGTCTGGTGACTAATTCCTCAACCAGGGATTGAACCCACGATCCCTGCATTTGAGGTGTGAGTCTTAACCACTGGACCACCAGGTAAGTCCCCTGAGGCCACATCTTAATATGTGAAGCTTTCATCTCTTGGNAACCTACTTTGGTATTCTTGCCTGGAGAATCCCATAGACAGAGGAGTCTGGTGACTAATTCCTCAACCAGGGATTGAACCCACGATCCCTGCATTTGAGGTGTGAGTCTTAACCACTGGACCACCAGGTAAGTCCCCTGAGGCCACATCTTAATATGTGAAGCTTTCATCTCTTGGGCTAAAGAGCCTCTTGATGAAAGTAAAAGAGGAGAGTGAAAAAGTTGGCTTAAAACTCAACATTCAGAAAATTAAGATCATGGCATCCGATCCCATCACTTCATGGCAAATAGATGGGGAAACAGTGGAAACAGTGACAGACTTTATTTGGGGGGGGGGGGCCTCCAGAATCACTGTAGATGGTGACTGCAGCCATGAAATTAAAAGACGCTTGCTCCTTGGAAGAAACGCTATGACCAACCTAGACAGCATATTAAAAGGCAGAGACATTACTTTGCCAACAAAGGTTAGTCTAGTCAAAGCTATGGTTTTTCCTGTAGTCATGTATGGATGTGAGAGTTGAACCATAAAGCACGCTGAGCGCCGAAAAATGCTTTAGAACTGTGGTGTTGGAGAAGACTCTTGAGAGGCCCTTAGACTACAAGGAGATCCACCAAGTCAATCCTAAAGGAAATCAGTCCTGAATGAGATGATTGGATGGCATCACTGACTCGACGTACATGAGTTTGAGTAAGCTTCCAGAGTTGGTGATGGATAGAGAAGCCTTGCATGCCGCAGTCCATGGGGCCACAGAGAGTCGGACACGACTGAGCAACTGAACTGAACTGAGCTTCACCTTCTGGAGATGTTGGGGATGGGGAACAGTTTAATTCATAGTCTAGCAAGTACTGCCTCAGTGCTCAGTCATGTCCAACTCTTTGTGACCCCACGAACTGTAGCCTGCCAAGCTACATGGCAGGCTATGTAGCCATGGGATTCTCCAGACAAGAATACTGGAGTGGGTTGCCGTTTCCTCCTCCAGGGAATCTTCCCAATCCCAGGACTGAATCCACATTTCCTGTGCCTCTTGCACTAGCAGGCAGATTTCTTTACCACTGAGCCACCCTGGGAAGCCCAAATACTGCCCGGGTTTTTGTATTCTGTAAAGTGTAAGTTGCTCAGTTGTGTCTGACTCTTTGCAACCCCATGGACTGTACAGTCCATGGAATTCTCTAACTTCCATTCAAATGCTGAGAATCTCATTCTTGAGTTAATCTCTCTCTGTTCTCATTTTCTTATAGACAGCTAGGAAAAGCCAGCATGCTTTCAGCCTTCTGCTCAGAAAGGCAATGGCACCCCACTCCAGTACTCTTGCCTGGAAAATCCCATGGATGGAGGAGCCTGGAAGGCTGCAGTCCATGGGATCGCTGAGAGTCGGACACGACTGAGCAACTTCACTTTCACTTTTCATTTTCATGCATTGGGGAAGGAAGTGACAACCCACTCCAGTGTTCTTGTCTGGAGAATCCCAGGGACAAGGGAGCCTGGTGGGCTGCCGTCTATGGGGTCACACAGAGTCGGACACGACTGAAGCAACTTAGCAGCATGCTCATTACGTCCATTTTCTATTTTCTAGCTTCACTCCTGGTTAAATAAAAAAACATTTAAATCTACAGTAAGACTTTTTTTCTACCTATCAGATTGTCAGAGATGAAAAATATGGTTATATTTCAGTGCTAGCAGAGATGTAGGCAAACTGATGTTCTTATTTACTGTTCTGTCCTTTGTTCCTTTGTGTGTGTGTGCACATGTGCTAAGTCGCTTCAGTTGTGTCCAGCTCTTTGCAGTCCTATGGACTGTAGCCTGTCAGGCTCCTCTGTCCATGGGATTCTCCAGGCAAGAATACTGGAGTGGGTTGCCATGCCCTTCTCTAGGGGATCTTCCCAATCCAGGGATTGACCCCAGGTCTCCCACATTGCAAGAGGATTCTTTACCCTCTGAGCCACCCAGGAAGCCTAAGAATACGGGAGTGGGTAGCCTATCCCTTCTCCAGCAGATCTTCCCAACCCAAGAAATGAACCAGGGTCTCCTGCATTGCAGGTGGGTTCTTTACCAGCTCTACTACCAGGGAAGCCTCCTGTAGGTAAAGTAATTTTTCCTCTCTGGCTCTGTTCATCTTTCATTTTCTGTAGTTTAAAAATAATTTGCCAAGATGCTGTTTGGGTGCCATTTATCCTGCTTGGTATTCTCTGAGCTTCTTGGATCTGCGGGTAGCTCCTGCTATTGATTTGCGAAAATGCTCAGTCACTATTGTTTCAAATATTTCTTCTGTTCCTCTCTCCTCCTTCTGGTGGTCCCATTATAGGTATGTTACACTCTGTGGTTTCCTCACAGGCCTCGGATACTTTATTCTTCTTTTTTCCATCTTCTCTTTGCTTTTCAAGTTGGGGGTGGGGGAAGGTGGGTTCTGAGGTTTTCACTGCTATGTCCTCAGGCTCAGAGATTCTTGCCTCAGCCACATCCGGTCTGCCAATAAGTACATCAAAAGACATTCTTCATTTCCGTCAGTGTTTTGATTCTTCTCGGTTCTGTCGGGATTTCCAGCTCTCTGCTCACATCACCCATCTGTTCTCGTGCGCTTTCTGTTTTGTCCACTTGTGCCCTTAACATATTAATCATAGTTGTTTCCAATCCCAGGTCTGATCATCCCACCATCACTACCTTGTCTTGTTCTGATGCTTGCCGTATCTTTTCCAACTGTGTATTTGAAATGCCTTGTCCTTTTTTATAATCTTGATAGCCAGCCATGATGTACTAGATAAAAGAAACTGCTTTAAATAGGCTTGTGGTCATGTTGTGGTGAGGTGTGAGGGGACGGGAAGCATTCTACCGTCCTGTGACCAGGTCTCAGTCTTCTGGTGAGCCTGTGCCTCTAGACTGTGACCTCACAGAAGTGGGATAGGATGGCTTACAGGGGCTGGAGTTGGGTATTTCCCTTCCTCAGATCAGTTAGGCTCTGATCATAGCCCAGCTGGTTAGGTTCTGATTGACTAGTTTCTGCCGAGAACTGGCCTTGTTAAGAAGCACAGAAAGTCTGGCATATTTCTAAAATGATTCCTCTGCCAGAAGTATGAGGGGATTCTTCTCCAGTATCTACCATGGAAACCTGATTGGGCTCCAGGAGTAAAACTCACGAAAGTATGGGAGACCCCTGTGACTGGGCTGGTAACTCTCAGGCTTGTCCACACACAGCCTCCAGGACTATGTGAATTACAGTCTCGGGGTTCCTCCTTGAGCAATGGCTCCCACGGAGGTTGCCACTTGTGAGTCTCTGCTCCCAGAAACTGTTGCTCCAATCTTGGGGGCAGCAGTTTTTTCCTGTGTCCTTCCCTCCCTTAGGGATCTCAGAGGAACTGTTTGCTTTTCAGTCTGCTAGGGTGGAGTGGCGAAGAAGGCAATGGCACCCCACTCCACTGTTCTTGCCTGGAGAATCCCAGGGACGGGGGATCCGGGTTGGCTGCCATCTATGGGGTCGCACAGAATCGGACACAACTGAAGCGACTTAGCGGCACCAGCAGCAGCAGCAGGGTGGAGTGGTGGACTTCCAAGCTCCTTACATGCAGAACCAGAAACTGATTTACTTTCGGTGGGATGGAAACTGGTAACTGCTTTACTAAATACCATATTTAGTAAAAATAAAATTTGTGCCCTTTGACCTAGCATTTCCACCTATGGACAAACTAGCATGAATGCACAGAGACGTAAGTACCAGAAGATTGTTTTGCAGCAGCATATTTAATATAGGAATGTTGCATAAAATATGCTATACTTACACAAGGGAATGCTACCCAGTTGCTAAAAAGAAATGAAGTAGCCCAATATATCCTGACATGGAAAGAAAGAAATCCAAGACACATTTGTTCAGTGGAAGGAGAAAAGAAGCCAGATTTCAAAATAGTGTGTTTAAGATTCAATTTTTGTTTAAAATTTACTCATAGTAAAAACAGAGGCATGCTTAGAGAAGAAAGACTATTTTTAAAAAATTTATGCCAGAAAAACTATTGGTTTCCTTTGAGGGACCCTTTTATAAGGCTGTTGATGTATATATAAGGCTGCTGCTGCTGCTGCTGCTGCTAAGTCGCTTCAGTCGTGTCCGACTCTGTGTGACCCCATAGACGGCAGCCCACCAGGCTCTGCCATCCCTAGGATTCTCCAGGCAACTTAATGACATTTGTCTTATAATGAACATGAACTTCATAATTAGTTAAAAATTCAAATAAGAAAATAGGAACAGATAGAGCTAGTTAAGAACTATAGAAAAGGAGACTTCCCTAGTGGTCCAGCAGTTAGGACTCCACACTCCCGAGGCAGAGAGCCTGGGTTCAATTCTTGGTAAGGTAACTAGAGCCCACGTGCCACAACCGAGACCCAGCACAGCCAAATTTAGAGTAAACGAATACGTAAATTTCAAAAAAAGAGTGATAGAACAGAACTGATATTTCAGTCACTTTTCCTTGCATCAGGTGATAATGCAGTAATAGTCTCTGACTCTAAATTTGAATTTATCTCTGGGGATACTGTGGGAGAGTAGGCTCAAAGAAATGGGAATTTGAAATCTCCTTGTGTCTCTTTTGCTCTTTCAGAAGATGACAGCTCTAAGATGACAAGGGTTCCAAACAGAAATATTTTACCAGTGGTTGTTTTTTGTTTTTTCATGTAGAGTTTTTAATTATTAATTCATCTAACGAAAATCTTTATCAGGAGACATTTCCCACTCTGCAGAGAAGCACTTTCTTTGATTCTGTTATGTCAAGATTTGTGGTTTGTGTACCCAAGAGACATTTATAATGACATGTTTTACAACATGCCTCTCTCCCTGACTAAAGAGTACATTAGCAGAGTGGATACTTGTGAAAGCTATTTGCCTTCCGTGATAAAATAATATTTATTTCTGTGATTTTCCTGCTTAAATGACATTTAAGCACCCTGCAGGGTCACTGAGTGTAGACTAGTAATCTTCTGAGTTCCTGCACCCAGTTCCAATGGGGAGGGAGGAACTTCCCACATGACACGAGGTGCTTCTCAGACTCCAGCTGGGTGTCGCACAACTCAACTCAGTTCTGACACTGTCTTCTCAAAGACAGCACCAGATTCCACAGGTTATGGGCTCAGAACCCCCTCCTTTTGGGTTTTTATGCAAGTTCCCTTAGTTCAGTTCAGTCGCTCAGTTGTGTCCGACTCTTTGCGACCCAGTGGACGCAGTACTCCAGGCTTCCCTGTCCATCACCAACTCCCGGAGCTTGCTCAACTCATGTCCATCGCGTCAGTGATGCCCTCCAGCCATCTCGTCCTCTGTCATCCCGTTCTGCTTTCAATCAATCAGTTCTTTGCATCAGGTGGTCAAAGTATTGGAATTTCAGCTTCAGCATTAGCTGTTCCAATGAATATTCATGACTGATTTCCTTTAGGATGGACTGGTTTGATCTCCTTGCAGTTCAAGGGACTCAAGAGTCTTTAACACCACAGTTCAAAAGCATCAATTCTTCAGTGCTCAGCTTTTTTTATAGTCCAACTTTCACATCCCTACATGACTACTGGAAAAACCAGTAGTTTTGACTAGACAGACCTTTGTTGGCAAAGTAATGTCTCTGCTTTTTAGTATGCTGTCTAGGTTGGTCATAGCTTTTCTTCCAAGGAGCAAGCATCTTAATTTCATGGCTGCAGTCACCATCTGCAGTGATTTTGGAGCCCCCCAAAATAAAGTCTGACACTGTTTCCACATCTGTTTGCTATGAAGTGACGGGACCAGATGCCATGATCTTAGTTTTTTGAATGTTGAGTTTTAAATCAACTTTTTCACTCTCCTCTTTCACTTTCATCAAGAGGCTCTTTAGTTCTTCTTAACTTTCTGCCATAAGGATGGTGTCATCTGTGTATCTGAGGTTATTGACATTTCTCCCAGCAATCTTGATTCCAGCTTGTGCTTCATCCAGCCCAGCATTTCATATGATATACTCTGGATATAAGTAAAATAAGCAGGGTGACAATATACAGCCTTGATGTACTCCTTTTCCTATTTGGAACCAGTCTGTTGTTCTATGTCCAGTTCTAACTGTTGCTTCTTGACCTGCCTACAGATTTCTCAAGAGGCAGGTAAGGTGATCTGGTATTCCCATCTCTTGAAGAATTTTCCAGAGTTTGTTGTGATCTACACAAAGGCTTTGGTATAGTCAATAAAGCAGAAGTAGATGTTTTCCTGTAATTCTCTTGCTTTTTCGATGATCCAGTGAATGTTGGCAAATTGATCTCTGGTTCCTCTGCCTTTTCTAAGTCCAGCTTGAATATCTGGAACTTCACAGTTCATGTACTGTTGAACCCTGACTTGGAGGATTTTGAGCATTTCTTTGCTAGCATGTGAGATGAGTGCAATTGTGCAGTAGTTTGAACATTCTTTGGCATTGCCTTTCTTTGGGATTGGAATGGAAACTTACCTTTTTCAGTCCTGTGGCCACTGCTGAGTTTTCCAGATTTGCTGGCATATTGAGTGCACCACTTTAACATAGATGCAGTTGATTACATCATCGGCTGTTTGTGTTTGGTTAGACTCCAGCCCTGCTTGCCTCCCTGAGGTCAGGGAGTGGGATTGAAAGTTCCAACCTTCTGATCACAGAGTTGCTCCCCTGGTAACCAGCCCATCCTTCAGTTCAGTTAAGCTGCTCAGTCGTGTCAGACCC
This sequence comes from Neotragus moschatus, assembly GCA_006410615.1. Classification (NCBI taxonomy): domain Eukaryota; kingdom Metazoa; phylum Chordata; class Mammalia; order Artiodactyla; family Bovidae; genus Neotragus; species Neotragus moschatus. The sequence goes on along the minus strand of SJYA01001837.1, from coordinate 459,564 downwards.
TGCGACCCCAGGAAGAGCAGCACGCCAGGCCTCCCTGTCCATCACCAGCTCCCGGAGTTCACTCAAACTCATGTCCATCGAGCCAGCAATGCCATCCAGCCATCTCATCCTCTGTCGTCCCCTTCTCCTCCTGCCCCCAGTCCTTCCCAGCATCGAGGTCTTTCCCAGTGAGTCAACTCTTCGCATGAGTTGGCCAAGGTATTGGAGTTTCAGCTTTAGCATCAGTCTTTCCAGTGAATACCCAGGACTGATATCTTTTAGAATGGACTGGTTGGATCTTCTTGCAGTCCAAGGGACTCTCAAGAGTCTTCTCCAACACCACAATTCAGAAGCATCAATTCTTTGGTGCTCAGCTTTCTTCATAGTCCAACTCTCACATCTATACATGACCACTGGAAGAACCATAGCCTTGATTAGACGGACCTTTGTTGGCAAAATAAGCCCTCTGCTTTTTAATATGCTATCTAGGTTGGTCATAACTTTCCTTCCAAGAAGCATCCTTGCTGCTGCTGCTGCTGCTGCTGCTAAGTCGCTTCAGTCGTGTCTGACTCTGTACAACCCCATAGATGGCAGCCCACCAGGCTCCCCCGTCCCTGGGATTCTCCAGGCAAGAATACTGGAGTGGGTTGCCATTTCCTTCTCCAGTGCATGAAAGTGAAAAGTGAAAGTGAAGTCGCTCAGTCATTTCTGACTCTCAGTGACCCCCTGGACTGCAGCCTACCAGGCTCCTCCATCCATGGGATTTTCCAGGCGAGAGTACTGGAGTGGGGTGCCATTGCCTTCTCCGAAGGAGCATCCTTAGGTGCTTCTAAAAATCTCCTCCTTACCATGATCTAAGGGGCATCTTTAAGTATCTCACCTCTTAAGAAGTTCTAAGCATTTAGGGAACTGTGATCCAGGAACCATGGATCAAAAGCAAATACATATTTGGTCATCTGAATATATATGTATTTCACTTCAATCATAATACTGCACATCCTAATGTAGTGTAACATAATGTTTTTCCTAAGTGATTAATTTCATGCAATTCAGATTTTACATAGTGACCTACCTGTTGTTGTTTTTACAAACCCTGTGAATTTTCTAACAGAAGTCCTGGAGGGGATTTGGGTGCCAAAAAGAAAAAGAAGAAACAGAAGAGAAAAAAGGAGAAACCAAATTCTGGAGGCACCAAGTCAGACTCGGCATCCGATTCCCAGGAGATTAAGATTCAGCTGCCTTCAAAAGTGAGAACTGTGTTTTATTTTAATCTCCGTGGTGTTGTATGCCTGTGAAAGTGGGTCTGGGCAGCTTAGGCGAGCACCTTTTTGGGGCAGAGGTGTAGCTAGGGTGTTGCCATCACCATGTACCACATGGCAGGGGTCTCTGTGGGATATTTACAGCTTTCCCAGAACTCACGTTCAGTTCAGTTCAGTCACTCAGTCGTGTCCGACTCTGCAACTCCATGAATCGCAGCACGCCAGGCCTCCCTGTCCATCACCAACTCCCGGAGCACATTAGTACCCAGATAACTAAGCAGTCCATGCTGGGCCTCTTTGTGTGTGTGTGTGTGTGTGTGTGTGTGTGTGGCCTGCCTACATCTTGCCTCTTTCTCAGCGAACTAGTATGTAGCTTGTAATCATAGAAGGAAGTCTTAGTGTAACCTTGTTAGGTTTTGAAGTTACACTTAATGTTTGATTCATTTTTGCTCAGAAGATATTCACATTTTTTATTTCCCTGGGTGTCTGTCTAATTACTTGAATACAGCACCATCAGGCAGCAGATTTCAGTGGGAGCCACCACGGGTAAGTCTCATGTTGACTTTGCCTTGGACCAGTCTGCAGCGGCCAATCCTAATTCCATTGCCAGAGGGTGGAAATAACCAAACCAGAAGTGGTCTAGCTGGGCCTTGTGTCCTGTATCCCTCTGGAGGTGCTGATGCCAGATGCCCCTTCCCTGGGGTCACCCCAGTCACCCTGGCTGCGAATAGAGACCTCGTGTGCTAGGCCCAGGAAAGACAGAACTCTTGATGCCAGACACAGCAAAAAGAGGGTAGAGTTGGGCATGTAACAAAACAGATTATCTGATTGTTATAGCTCCAGGTGAGCTGGGGAACGCATGGTATCCTGGCAGGAGCTCAGTCCTGGCCCTGTTGGCCATTGAGCCAGGTGTCTCTGCCAGGCTCTGGCCCTCCCAGAGCTACCCAACTCACAGGCTCTCATTAAGTCATAATCAGACCATCTTTATGATGTGGTTTTTATACTGTATACATGGCAGTCATTATGGTTATGCAAGTTTTGTGGGGTCTAAATTTCTTTCTTGCAGAAAGTTTACATCATATGACAGTGGGTGAGTCTGGCAGGTGGTTTTGTTATTGTTGTTATCAGTTTTACACACAAGGACCAGGAATCACCAAGAAGGAAAATTACTTGCCCCAATTTTTCCCTGACTGCTTTTGTGGCGTGAGAAGAAAGTGTAGTCTCCATTGATAGATTTTCAATCTGGTTCTCAGGTAATAAATAGTCTATCCACAGTTATAAGTTCCAAGGTAACTCATGTAAACTGGCAAGATATCTTTTTTATTTCTCAAGGTTGCTTCATCAGATAAATGTAGTATCACTTACATGTATTCATGACTGTCTCCTTATTCCTTCTGTCCTGACCACCAGCTGCTGCCAGTCCCCATACCCCTGGTGATTTTGGGTCCTTCCCCTACCTCTGGTCACTTAGAAGAAGCTACGTAATGGGAATTTGGGATTAGCAGATGCAAACTCTTACATATAGGATGGATAAACAACAAGGGGTTTCCCTGATAGCTCAGTTGGTAAAGCTTGTAATCTGCCTGCAATGCAGGAAACCCCATTTCGATTCCTGGATTGGGAAGATCCGCTTGAGAAGGGATAGGCTACCCACTTCAGTATTCCTGGGCTTCCCTTGTGGCTCAGCTGATGAAGAATCCGCCTGCAATGCCAGAGACCTGGGTTTGATCCCTGGGCTAGGAAGATCCCCTGGAGAAGGGAAAGGCTACCCACTCCATTATTCTGGGCTGGAGAATTCCATGGACAGTATAATAGTCCATGGGATTGCAAAGAGTTGGACATGGCTGATTGACTTTCACTTTCTTTCACAAACAACAAAGCCCTACTGTATAGCACAGGAAACTATATCCAACATTCTGTGACAAACCATAATGGAAAAAACTATGAAAAAGAATACATCTGTGTATAACTGAGTCACTTTGGGGCGCAGCATTGTAAGTTAACTCTACTTCAAAAACAATTTGTTAATTAAAAATAAAATGAGTGGATGAATAGAATTTTAAGGAAAAGGAACTAGGCAAGGCAGAAGGAACTGCTAGCATGTTGTGGTAGAGAAATTCTTTCTTTTTCAGTGAAGTCAAAATTGTTTTAATGTGGGCTTTTCACTACATCTTAAAAACTGAGGCTCCTTTCCCCTAAAGTGATGCCAGCTCAACATAAAACCATCAATTACAGTGACTTTTAGAGATTCTTTAGTTTCAAGAATATTGTGGTTTATGCTCAAGAACCAAAATAAAATGATATTTGGGTTCTTATACACTTCATGTTGATTAAAGACTTGCATTTTTCCACGGTATTAAATTGGAAACTAGTGGGCAAGGAGTACAGTTGGTATTTAGTATTTCCCAAGGAGCAGATAAGGAGAAAAAGAGGCATGTCTGTCTCTTACGTCGGAAATACAGTAGTGGGAGACTAATGTGGGATCCTTACCCAGTCTCACCTTTCTAAACACTCCATTTGGTGCTGTTCCAGAAGGTGATTGGATAGGTTTAAGAGTTTACCTTAGCCGAGTTTACTGCTCTGTCACCGTGGATTTGAAAGTTGCACTTACTTGAATCTACTTTAAGAGCATCATCTGTAAAAACATTGAATCCCTGTGTTGTATACCTGAAGCTAATATAACATTGTAAATAACTAGACTCATTTAAAAGAGAGCATTGAATAGTGAGCATTGGGATATAGCTACTTCATGAATGGTGATTTTTATATAAAGACTGCTGGTCAGCCTGCTTAGGCAGAAGCCACTCTGAGGGTTTCTTTATGGAGACGGGGTACCATCATTGGCTTCCTTGAAACAAAGATGCTGATGCATGTTTGTTATGAAAGAGTTAGAGTTTGGTATATTCCTGTTAGAGGATTTAACTCAAATGGCAGGAAAGAATTACTATGGCAAATTCAGTGTAGACACTATAGATATATTTTTGTAAGACTAGGTTCTACTTGGCCTATTATAACATAATGGATGCATGTTCAAGCATAATTAGCTTAAATATACTGTCCTCTTACTTTCTGTATAAGTTGTAAGTCTCTTCATTATGTTGTTGGGGGCTCAGGTGGATGTAAATTCATTTGGCTAGCAATCTGTTACTTTTGCGTTGGAGACTCAAAGGAGACCCAAAAAGAGACATCTAAAACTACAATAAGTCAAAAAAACAATATAACTTGGTTAAATTAGTATGTGTAATTGATGTATGAACCTGATGATTTAGACCTCAATCAAAATATAAGGTAAACAGCTTACAAAATTTGTGGTAGGCCTGGGTGATGCTGTTAGACGTCCAAGTGGAGATATCAAGACTTTAACCTACTTCTAGTTAGATTCCAGCACTTTGTTTCTTGGAATCATTTTCAGAGCAAGAATCTTAAGGGAACCTGGTGAGTCAGACTACCACAGGATGATCTGTATTAAATATTTCGTACTGGGGCTTCCCTGGTGGCTCAGATGGTAAAGAATATGCCTGGAATGCAGGAGACTCGGGTTTAATCTCTGGGTCGGGAAGATCCTCTGAAGAAGAGAATGGCTACCCACTCCAGTATTCTTGCCTGGAGAATTCTATGGATAGAGGAGGCTGGGGGCTACAACCCACGGGATCACAAAGAGTTGGACACAACTGAGCGACTAAGACTTTCACACTGAGTCAAACAAGTCAGCTTCCCAGGTAAAAGGATTTGCTCCAGGTCACCGACTTAAGATTCAGAACTGAACTAAGTCCAGACCTGCTGTTAATAAACCACTGAGGTTCAATGGTACCTTTCCTTGATGCCTGTGATGTTGACAAAAACTGAAAGCTCTGAGACTCTTTCTGTCCACTTCTGAACCCACAGCAAAGAGTGTTCTTTGTATGGCATCAAAATTCTAAAACTCATCGGTAACTTTGCATGTTGAGAAAACCTCACCAATTTCCATAGTCAGTCTTATGTCCCACTCTGATTTCACATATAGTCTTATTTTCTAAGAAGTATTACATCATTTGAAGGATTTTCCAGGAAAAAAAAAAAAAAGAGCTAAGGAATCTTCAGAAATGACAGAAATATTGGTTTTAAGGAAGGAACTTTAGTATTTACAGGCATTGTCAATTTTATAGACTGAGGATACGCTTTACTAAAAAGGACGGTTATTTACCACACGGGTTGGGGTGAACAAGCTATGGTTGCAAAAGGTTCTGAATTCGTGGAAGAAACTGCACATCCTCATTGAAGGATTTGTCTCTGGTGGAGCATCAGAATTAGTAGTGGGTGGGGTGTGGTCCGGGATAAGGCATCCTTTGAGAGTCCTTGATGAACTTCCTCCTGCCTTGTCCACCTTGTTTCCGTTCTAGAAGTTATTTCTTTTGTCCCTGCATTGCTCCTGCCAAGCATTAACTCCAGCAATGAAGCCAAAACCAGGGGCTGACTGGCTGCTGTATGATGCTCACGTTTGCATTGCATGGCAGCCCTTTCTGCTGCTCCACTCACATGAGTAATTAACCATGAGGACCATTTGCAGATGTTTGGGAAACTGAAGTAAACATTGGCTTGATTTACTAGAGATTTTCCAGACTGTCAGAACCCCATTAAAACTATAGGACTGTTGTTGTCTTTATCCTGTACTTTTGCTTATATTTTAATGTGTTAGCATACTTGAGCCCAGGGTCCACGCTTAGAGGAGGATTGTGCGTTTTTCCAACAAACACTGTAGTCTCTGAGGCAGGCGTGCGTGTACCTGTCCTAGGTTTGGGAGCAGCGGCAGCTTCCTCATACTCTGTGTCTGTGTGTCTTTGCTATTGTAGAATTCCACCATCCCAATGCAGAAGTTGCAGGATATCCAGAGGGCAATGGAGCTGTTATCTGCATGCCAGGGCCCTGCCAGAAACATTGATGAGGCTGCCAAACACAGATACCAGTTTTGGGACACACAGCCGGTACCCAAACTAAGTAAGCTTTTCTGCCTTTTCCCTCTGCAAACAAAGCTGGGTTAACAACAAACAAAAAAATACAAAAAGAGACTTGATTTCACTTACATGAATCATATTTTTCCTATTAAAATAAATATTGAGTGATGGCATTGGCTTTTAGTAATAACAATTTTAATATAACTCCTGTGCCTACAAAAAATCTAGTGTCCCCACACTTCAAATATTGGTGTATGAAGTGTGTATATGTGTGTATATATACACACACACACACACACACACACACATAAAAGAGACGTCTCCCCCACCGCCAGTGTTTTGGTTTCAGTCTTCATGGAGTGGTTTTTCCTTCTACATAAATTTTTAGCAGTCTCACACCTCAGTTATCCCAGAAGACACAGGAAATCTGCCTGTTAAATCTTACTGAAATAGAAGGTTTTGCTCTGTTTAACAGTAGGGCTCTGAACATTCACCCATGGTGTTAATGATTGCCAGTGTGAAAACACCCCAGTGTAAGTGGATCAGGACCCCTTGTGAAGGCCTTCGTAAGGGCTCTGGCTCACGTCAGAACTTCGTTACTAGTCCTCTTCCCGCAGTGCCAGGCCTGCTCCATCGTATTTCACTTAAGCTTCTGCCACTTAAGTTTCTGTAAACATAATTCCATTGTTACCCTTTCACATTATGCAAAAAAAAAGTTGGCCAAAAAGTTCATTCACCTTTTTCCATACCATCTTGTGGAAAGACCAAAATGAACTTTTTGGCCAATCCAACAGATGCTCTAAATGCCATAAAAATGTTTATCAGTGTATTACAAGCTCAAACTGTTGCTTTGACTTACGTTCATATAAAGATAAATCATTGTATCATTTCTATATATTTCTTCAATGATAGTTCCAGATTCAAATTTTAATATTTAATGTATAATATTTAATATAAGGGGTTCATTGCCATTACAAAGTCTTTTAGCCAAGTTATGTACAGATAGCCAGTTTCATCGATTATAAAGCAGGAAACAATTGTCCTCCTTGTCTTCAAATCATGGATTTCAAACTTTTTAAAAGGGACTGTTCCTTTCCCACCCACGCCCACCCCACGCAGCTTCAGAAGCAAGAGCTTCAGAGGCGTGAACAGAAGCAGAAAGCAATGATCCTCCCTTGATTTTAAGTCTCTAGAAATTATTTGGTGAGGAAAGAAGACCCTCTAGAATGAATTTACTGGATTTTAAGTGACACTGAATTGAGTGACCATTGGCTTAAAGGGAAGGAAGGTTTATTGATCTGAATGTATTGGGTCTGGCTAACTGCTGCTGGTGGCTTTGGCTTAGGGGAGAAGAAAGTCTCTTTCACTGGCACCCACCCCGTGCACCACTCCTCTGCCCACCTCATTTTAGCCCCTCCCCTAAATCCTTGCCTGGTTCTCAGGCTCCTAGAGCATTCTCTATGCACCTCAATTAAGGCAGAGCCAGGTTAATGGCCGAAAAGGGAACCCGAGGTTGGGAAGAACGTTTGAAAGTCAGGGAGTCTATCTCATCATCTCTCTCCAGAGCCCTATTCCAGTTCAGTCAAACACACCCCGCTGTTTGGAGCTGCCTGAATGGGGTGAGCCCCTGGTGTTGTGTACTTCAGCCAAGCCCTAAGAGCAACTCCTCAGGGACCCCAAGGGAGCAGCTGGGCACCTGACCACTGGGGCTGACCTGAGGGAGCCTGAGGTACTCATGTGGGATGAGCTGGTAGACTAGAGCTAGGTGAATATGCAAAGTCAGGGATTAGGAGGAGAGAAAAGAAACCCCTTAGGGTGGGTGCAAACTCTGTGACTTTCCCCTGTAAAAGGTCTGTGATGGCAGGAACTGTACATGAAGGTCATTTATTCAGCAGATGTTTGTTGAGTGTCTGTAGTAAGTGCCAGGTGCTACGATGCAAGCACAGGGGACAGTAGAGGGAAAGCAGAGTAAACGGTGAGTAGGTAGGGAGGACGTATCCACACAGGAAGAGCTTTTGTTGAGGGGGATGCTATGAGCAAGTGGTGTGTAACTTTCATCTGAAGAAGTGGGAGTGGCTGGCCACGTGAAAGGCAGGGCACAGCCTTCTGAGCAGAGGCCCAGCCCGAGGGAGGTCAGTGGGGCAGATGTGCTGAGGGTCTCCAGACAGGCAGCAGGTCATGGCCAAGGGGCTGGATTTTATCCCAGCCACACTGGGAGGTTCCAGACGAGGGACTGGAAAAGGGCACCTTTGTGGAAATCGCTGGAGACACTGATGGCTAGAACTGTGCTGCCAGCAGCCCAGACAGAAGTAGACAGTCCTGAACTGAATTTTGGATTGTGCTGGGAGGGGTCAGAGGTCACTGCAGCCCTTGCCCCCTGTTTGTTGAAAAACAGAGTTAAAAAGAAAACATCTCTAAGACTGTCATAGCAAACCTACATTGCCAGCAGTTGTTCTGTATGATCAGTCTCTAGTCAGAGGCTTTTTGTTTCCCGTAACTGACCATTTGGGGTCATCGGAACACTTTGTAATTGAAGCATCTTTTTATTTTTTTTTCTCCTTCTTCCTGGATCTAGATGAAGTAATAACGTCTCATGGCGCAATTGAAGCTGATAAAGAAAACGTGCGTCAGGAACCATACTCCCTGCCGCAGGGTTTTATGTGGGACACTTTAGACTTGGGTAACGCTGAAGTGGTAAGTAAAACCTTAGACATCGGGCCCCATGCTGGCTTGGGTTGCTGCTGCATTGGTCCCTAGCATCACAGGCAGGACACGTTTGGTCTCATAGCTCCGGGAGCTGTACACCTTGCTGAATGAGAACTACGTTGAGGATGATGACAACATGTTCCGGTTTGACTACTCGCCCGAGTTCCTGCTGTGGTGAGTCTCATGGCTGCCGATGCCTGGTGGGGGTGCGACTGCAGTGGGGTTGGGCCGTCTCTCTCTGTCTCTGTTTTCTTGGACACTCAGCACATTCGTTTTCCTCGCCTGTGTTGACTTCAGGGCTCTGCGTCCCCCAGGCTGGCTCCTTCAGTGGCACTGTGGCGTCAGGGTGTCTTCAAACAAAAAACTGGTGGGGTTCATCAGTGCCATCCCCGCAAACATTCGGATCTATGACAGGTACGTGGTGACGCTTGTCCCTTGCTGATTTTGACGTATTGCTTCTCCAAGAATTGTGGTTAGAATAGGCTCCTTTTCCCCTAATGTCTAACCTATTTGTTTATTAGAATATAATTGCTCTACAATGCTGTGTTAGTTTCTGCTGTACAACATGAATCAGCCATACGTGTACATATATCCCTTCCCTCCGGAGCCTCCCTCCCCCTCCCCCATCCCACCTCTTTAGGTCATCACAGAGCACCACGCTGAGCCCCTTGTGCTATACAGCAGGTTCCCACTAGCTATCTGTTTTACACATGGTGGTACATATATGTCAATCCTAAACTCCCAGTTCATCCCACCGCCTCCTTCCCCCACTGTGTCCATACATCCATTCCCTACATCTGTGCCTCTATTCCTGCCCTGCAAATACGTTCATCTGTACCATTTTTCTAGATTCCACATACAGCGTTAACATACAGTATTTGTTTTTCTCTTTCTGACTTACTTCACTCCTTATGACAGCCTCTAGTTTCATCCACATCTCTACAGATGGCTTTTTAAAATGCCTGAGTTGTTGATGATAGGGGAGGTTGTGCGTGTGGGGAGGGCAGAGGTACATGGGAACTCTGTACTTGCTGCTCAGTTTTGCTGGCAACCTAAAACTGCTCTAAAAAATAAAGGTTGTGAATTCATTTTAAAAGGTTGTGTACAATAACCAAAAAAAGACAGTTGTATTTTTCTCCATCTTTCTCTGCTTCTCGGTCTCATACATGCACACACAGGTTATGTATATATATACCTAGTAGAAAAAAAAGAAAGATATAAATAGGTACTTCAGATTTGTTTCTGGGAGGAAATTACTTGAAGGATTTTTTTTCAGAAGTCTTTCTATCCGTAGGATATGTCTGTCCCATTTTTACCCTGGGTCTCCAGCCTAGAGAGTCAAAGATAGAGCTATGAAATGCAAAGATTTAGTGCATAGGTCTCTTTACATTTCAGTATGCTGGGTGATCTTATTTACTGCTGAAACGCATTTGATCTCAAGGAATATTTTGTGCCAAATGAAATGCCTGTTTATCTGGAACCAGATGGACTTTGAAGCTCTAGAAGATTTATTGTCGCTTAGAAAAGCACCAGCTCTGGCCTTGTCAAGGTGCTTCCCAGGGATCTCAGAGATTGCATTATACTCCAAAGCAGTGTCTTATTAGATTCTACATCTGGGTGACCCAGTTTCTGCCATAATTGTATATGTTACAGGAAAAACAGATATAGAAGCTTTGAGGCACAGCTGATCCAGTTTCTAAACTGAAAACTTTAGAACAGACCCAAGTTCTCAGATCTGTTTAGAACAAGAAGGTTTACATCCCCACAACCTAGAGTTGATGATCATTTTGGTGGGGGCATGTGGGAAATCATGTGTCAACTTGACTTTGTGAAATATCTAAATGGTAGAATATTTTACTTAAATATTATGTTAAGGGAGGCCTTTCAGTTTCATATTCTTTGAAATGTTACAGGTGTTATCTTGTTTTTTAAAAATGTTCTCTTACATTGGCTCTAATTTTCAACACCTTTCTTTCTTAGCGTGAAGAAGATGGTCGAAATAAACTTTCTTTGTGTTCATAAGAAATTGAGATCAAAACGGGTAGCCCCAGTGTTGATTCGAGAAATAACCAGAAGAGTGAACCTGGAAGGGATTTTCCAGGCCGTCTATACCGCTGGAGTGGTTCTTCCAAAGCCAGTGGCCACGTGCAGGTATTAGCATCACACCTTTATCTTGCACATCACCTTTGCCTAATGCTTCAAGCCGCCTTGCCATGTTTCTACAAGTATTATTCTCCACCCTTGTAACCTGGAAGGGTTTTGGCTGACCCATGATGATGATGTTGGTTGGTAGCAGAGATGGAGATACAACCAAGAACCATTACCCCAGTATTCTTGCAGTGAACCCCACAGCCACATGTATATGAATGATGCTGTGTGTTCATTTCTGTGTCTCTTCATTAGAAAGGCTAGTTGCTGCCTTGGGAAACCCAGGGCATCAGTTATTGGGAGATGTCCCTGTAGTACCATTTTCTTTCCTTCTCGAACACTCAGTGTTGTACCAGTGCTGTCAGGAACCACTCCAAAAGCTTGATAAGCATCTAGCCAGAAAGCCTGAACATACTTGTCTGCTATGAGTGAAAAGAAGGCTAAAGCCCTGTTCTTATTACTTTATTATTTCATCTGCTCTTTTCAAGCTTTCAAAAGTTAATCCAGTAAGAAAATCATGTATCAGATTTTCACTTGACTAACCTGTTTCTAGAGCATCAGAAACAGTCTGTGTCCCTCTACTATTTTGAAAATTTTTTTTGTATCTTTTGGCTGCACTGCGCAGCATACAGGATCTTAGTTCCCCAACCAGGGGTTGAAACCTCACCCCCTACATTTGCAGTGCAGAGTCTTAACCACTGGATTGACAGGGAAGTCCTTCCCTCTCCTCTATTTTTGCATGTGTGTATGCATGCCTGCTCAGTCGTGTCCAACCCATTGCTATCCTATGACTGCAGCCCGCCAGGCTCCTCAGTCCATGGGATTATCCAGACTGGAGTGGGTTGCATTTCCTCCTCCAAGGGATCTTCCCAACTCAGGGACTGAACCCAAGTCTCCTGCATCTCCTGCAATGGCTGGCAGATTCTTTACTACTGAGCCACCTGGGAAGCCACTACTATTTTTATTGACTCAAATAAGATGAAACTTCAGGAAAAAAAACTTCAGAGTATAAAAGACAAACCTGTAAAATGCCTCTCTCCTATTAAATTATTCATAAACAGAATAAATAAGACTTCACAGGTATATTTTAATATAATCTGTAATCATTCATTCCAGTACCTAAGCCAGAATCATTTAAGAAATTCAAATTCATTTCTCAAAAAAGTGTTTTCTTCCATGTATATTATATAAATGTGAAGGTTACTAACTTAAGGGAGTATTTTCATGTTTTTAAAGTTTTTGGTTTGCCTTCTTAGAATCTGTGATGGTCATTCAATACTTACACACTGGACATTGTCATTATGTCTTCTGCAGTTTTAAGATTTTTCTGTATTGAAAGAGATAGAAGGTTACCAATGTCAAAGGAGCATAACTAGAACATCATTTCAGGTAAAAAATGACAGATAAAATAATTACATAGGCAGAGGACCAGGACCCAGCACTGCACCAGGCCCTACATGATGTTTGTTCAGTACTTCTGTAACAGCTGAGCTGAGACAAAGAGGAAAACTTGGAGAGTTAGAAATCAATCAGACCTTAAAGCCTGTATTGTATTTCAGATACTGGCATCGATCACTAAACCCCAGAAAATTGGTAGAAGTGAAATTTTCTCACTTGAGTAGAAATATGACTTTGCAGAGAACGATGAAGCTGTACAGACTTCCAGATGTAAGTAAGAATGGCTTGCTGTTTTTTGAAGCTGTTTAAAACTAAAACTTTTAACATAGAAAAGAATTATTTGCAGGAAGCTAAAAACTGGTTCATGTGTCTGAGGATGTGAATATGTAGCTAAAAAGACTTCAGAGAACTTCAGGGCCAGGAGGAGAGTTCATTTGGAAATACAAGGTGTTTTTTGGTTTTTTTTTAAGGCTTTTAAAAGGTCTTCAGTTTGGGATTGGATGGGGTTGAACTCCAGACTTGTAGGTTTTTAAATTTTGAGCACTTATATTCTATTTAGGAAGATGGAAGAAAATTTCCAGCTTCTGATGGTTTCTTAGCACATGAAATTAAGGAATAAGGTTTAAAAGAGAAACCTGGGGAGAGGAAATAATGTCTTATTGAATTAGCATTGTTTTAAACCAGAAACTTCCCAGTGTAAAAAGTTGTCCCATAATAAGGGAAAATTTAAATGTGCTTACCAGTCTTGGCTTTTATTTGGGGCTCAGATGGTAAATGAGTTCTCCTTTGCTCCATAAGAAACTACCACACATGTGCTATCTCTTGGGTTCTGTGGATCAGGAATCAAGGCACAGCTTAGCTGAGGTCTTTGCTTCAGGCTTTCTTGTGAAGCTGTCATCAAGGCATCAGCCAGGGTCGGAGTCTCATCTGAAAACTTGACTAGGGATGGATCTGCTTTCAAGCTCACATGGCTGTTCCCAGCCTTGAGTTCCTGGTGGGCAGCTGGACTGGGGTCCTCCATTCCTTGCTGGCTGTTGACCTGAGGCTGCCTCAGCTCCTCATTGGTGGGGGTTCTCTGAAGGGCAGATCACAACACACGGGGAGAGTCTACAGAGAGCATCTGCTAGCAAGATGGAAGTTAGAATTCTGTGTAACCAATTCCCGAAGTGAAATCACTGCTGCCATATGTCATTGGTCCCACCCACACTCAAGATAAGTGGATGGTGTGGGCATGAACTCCAGTGAGGGTGGGTGGGCATCACTGGGGCCATCTTGGAGTCTGTCCACACAGATGGGATCTGTAGTGTGAAATTTTGATTTCATCAGAGCTATTCTTTCTTTTGGGTTGTAGTAAGTACTTTAACTCAGCTGAGGGATTCACATAGAGTGTAGCCATGTTCCTCCAAACAAGGTGGGGAAGGACTTCCTCTATGGAGGGCGTGGCAGACTCCAGCTCCTCTTGTCTTGGACCAGTTTGTGTTTACCAGAAACATGTGATCCCTGGCTGCATGGATTCCAGTCTTTCATTGACAGAATCAACGCGTTTCTGACTTGGGCAGACTTTCATAAGGAGAGACGTGGAGATGAAGGAAACCAGGTGTTCTGGGGCTTCCCACCTGGCAGAGGGACCAGAAGGCCCGGTCTCCTTTCTGTCTAAGCTGCAGTTGCAAACAGTGGGGCTTGAACTCATGAACTCACTGCCTGTCTGTAAGGCCAAGGTCCGAGGGGGAACATAGTTCAGCACAGAGGGAAATAAAAAGTGCAGGTGACATAACGAGGGAGGGTCCCCTCATCCTGGGAAAGGAGGACCAGGGCCCCTCAAGCTGGGGTGACAGGCATGAAGCTAAGTATATGGAGACTCTAGAAAATGCCCTGAGGGGTCACACTATCGTTAGGACCGTCACAATCTGCTCATCACCTAGAAGTAACTTCTGCTAATGGCCAAGGCCCAGAGACACTGAGAAGGGCGGGCTCACATAGGGGCACAGATGGCTGTGAGAAAAAAGGGCCCTGGAGGGGCCCACGGCTGAGACATAGCACACAGCTGAGACAAGACACAACTGATGCTCAGCATCCTCCTGGCCAAGTGTCAAATGCTTTGCTATCTGCGAGTTAAAATAAGAACTTGAAGCAAGCCTCCTTTACCCAGTAGGGTCGAATGCTGTTCTACCTTGGTCTCCCCTGATTTCAGTTTCTCGAACCTAACTCTGTTTAGCTTGTGTGTAAGAAAAGCACCTCCTTGTCTGTAAGTCACCTGAAGTGGAATGAAGCATAAGGAAAATGAGTAGCTGTCATCAGTTTATCCAGGATGATTAGAGTTAGAGGTGCGGAAAGTTATTTTTGACTTGACTCTGTCCATTGGGCTCCGTATTCTTGGACAAGCATCCATCAACTCACAGGTAACCAAGTTTTGAAAAGCTGGTGATAAATTGCTGGTCAGACATTGGTAGTGAAAGCAGAGTCTGGCATCTTGGTTGCAATTAACTCGGTTACAGAAGAGCATGCCTCTTCCAGCCGTGGTGCTGTGGTGACTGCCTTTTTTCTTCCACAATAAGTCGGAGCTGATAAAGTGTTGTCACGTATATTAGCATATTCTCCCAACCACCTTCTGAATTTGGTATTCTTAACCCATTGTACAGACACAAAGACTGAGGCTTGTGAAGGTTCTCCAAACGGCTCTTGTTGGCTTGTTCCAGCCTCCTTTACTTTTTAAGTCATAGGGAAGGAAAGAAAACTAAAGAGTAAATTAATTTAAAAAAAAAAAGAGGGTAGAAAAGAGGCAAGTAGAGACGTTGAAAAATTGGAAGGTGCCACCAGCAGCAGCCTTGGTGTTGGGCTCCTGGCTTAGAAGCTGGATGAGGCAGCAAAAGCCAGACCACCTCCTTCTCTCCCAGGGCCAGACAGTCACATCGTTTGAGAACATTTTTGTATCATGAATTGTAGAGAAGAGCCTTACTGAACGCAGGTTTTTTGTTCAGCCTCATTTTCTGATTTGTTGTAACCATTTCAGCTTACCGTGCGAGCTTTATGTGTTGATCATAGACTATACAAGTTAACATTGATTGTAGCCAATGTTATGCTAAACAGTTAACATCTGTAACCTCATTTATTATTCACAATGATCAGAGGGGGCAAGTCATTGTCCCCAGTCACAGAAGAGAATGTTGAGACACAGATTGATTTGCTCAGAGTCTTCCAATCAGGACAGAACCATCCCCACCAGCTTATGCCATTAGCTATCATTACCAACCAGACTAAGATTTCCCCAAGAGGAACAGTTTCCTGCCCTTTCAATGTTTGTTTGTTTTTTTTTACTGTTTTTATTTTTTGGCCACAAGGCATGTGGGATTTTAGCTCCCAGACCAGAGATGAAACCTGCACCCCCTAGGGGCATTGGAAGCTCAGAGTCTTAACCACTGGACCGCCAGGGAAGTCCCAAGATAAAGAAATTTGAAGTAGATAAAAAGCAGGAGTCGGGTTACTCTCCCAACATCTTTACGTTGTGTTGCAAGAAGTGTATGCCTATGAAGCCATGCTAAAACAGATATTTTTGGTTTAGTAACTGTAGGGGTTTTTTTTGTTTGTTTTTTCGGTTTTTTGTTTTTTTAGAGTGTAATGTCTTACTGCTCCTTCTTAAATCAAAAAAATATCCATAATCAAGGCTTACATCTTTGCTCTGGAATCTTGGCTCCAAATCATTCACAGCACATAGCTTGATGGAGAACAGCACTGCTTCTGTTTTTTAATAGGGCTCTGAGTTTGATTTCTTTATATACTTACAAGTAAATTTTATGCATATTTCAGTATATGGAGAGTTGGATGAGTAATGCATATTAGTTCGACCATGGGAAAGGAGCTCTGATTTGGAAATAGTTTGCTTATGAAATTTAAGATTTTCTCAGTTAAGTCACTGGAAATGTTTTTTGCTTTTTATTGAAATCTCAGGAAACATTGCCATCTGACTCTTTCAGATTATGCCAAAGCTTAAATTTCTACCTAAGCATGACATTTCCCTCCACCTCTTCCTGAAAACAACAGCTATTATATAAAATAGAATTATTTTTTTGGCCACACTATGCAGTTTGCAGGATCTCAGTTCTGTGATCAGGGATTAAACACAGGCCACGGCAGTGAAAGCCCAGAATCCTAACCACTAGGCCACCAGGGAACCCCCTAGAATATAATTTTATATATTAACATTTATGTCATGCTTCAGTAGATTTCCTGGAGAGGATATGACTTTAAGATGTTAGAAAGAAACAAGCGTAGATTCTGAGATACATAAGCCATTGTCGATCAGGAAAAGCATATATTCTTCCCCTGTTTCTAGGACCTTTTATGTTTCATAATTGGATGTAGTTTGATGTTTCCTTCTACTTTAACTTAGCTCCTGTAAAAACTTGTTTGAAGTGGTTGAAAATTGCCATTTATATACTTTGTCACTGCTCATTTGCCAAAATATACTGTTTCACTGAGTCCTCCTTATCTAAATTCTATTACCCATTTTCCTAACCTTCAGAGACCTGAGGTAGCAGTTCTCAAAGTGTGGTCCAGGGGCCCCAGGAAGTTCCCAGAACACTTTGGGGGGACCTGTGAAGTCAGTTTTTTAGAATAACACAAAAATAATTTGCATCTTTCATTACCTTACAAGTGCACTGTGCAATCTTCCAGAGGTTAAATAAAATGTGAGCTTATATATTCTTTTGCTTTAAATTTTCTAATTTAATTTCTAATATAATAAATATAGATCAATATATACTCTTGGGAGTATTAAATACTTTTGGGAATATTAAATAATTTTTAAGACCATAACAAAGTTCCAGACCAAAATCTTTGAGAACTACAGCTTTAAAGATGTCTACCAGACAGAGATTTTTATTTTAGTGATTTCACAATATGAGTGTTCAATGAATAAGAATTGTGCTGCAAAAGCGTATTTTGCTCCAAAAAGGAATTGGCAAGCTTTATTTCTCATTTCTGAATGTTCTCTATGAACAGAGAGGATGTATCCTGTTACTATCATGAGATAATCTCACTGTTTGAGGCTCATTTTATTTCATTTCATTTCTTTTGAGCTGCGGCATGCAGGATCTTAGTTCCCCAACCAGGGATCAAACCTGTGCCCCCAGCAGTGGACCATGAGGGAAGTCTCGATATCACTGATTGTTATTGAATCAGTAACAAATGCAAAAACAGTCCAATGTTGAGAAAGGCTATTTAAAATTTATCAAGGTCATCCTCATAGCAGAAAATAACTTTTTCAAATGGCTGCAGTATACATGCGGTATGGTTTTGGTCTTCCTACCAGCATTTCAAAATGTATATTTATCTCATTTAACACCATTTAGCAGTCACATAGGTTTCCCTCTTCCCACAAATTGCAGCGTAGAAATGCTCTAAATAACTAAAATTGGCTTACAGAAGCAAAAGGAAAATATTGGTTTCATGCCTGGCTTGCACTTGAATGCTAGGCCATAGAAATGCCATCTCTTCAGAGCTGACAGTGACTTTTTTCCATGTCTGCAGCCCTCACCTCACCCTACTGGGTAAATGATTGTGCTAAAAACCTAAGAATTCGTGCATTCATTCATTTATTCAACCAAGGCCATTATTAACCAAGAGTTAAGCCTTGGATGGAAGCTGGGACCTGGAGATTTCAGGTCCTTTGGCTTTGTTGTTTAGTTGCTAAGTCGTGTCCAAATCTTTTGTGATCCCAGGGACTGTACCCCGCCAGGCTCCTCTGTCCATAGCATTTCCCAGGCAGAATACTGGAATCGGTTGCCATTTCCTTCTCCAGGGGATCTTCCCAACATAGGGATCAAATACATGTATCCTGCATTGACAGGTGGATTCTTTACCACTGAGCCAACTGGGAAGCCCCCCTTTGGCTTTGAGATCCACAGAAATGCTGGAAGTCTGAGTTTTCTCTTAAATGTCAAGGACTTAAATTCTCTTAATTGAGAGTATTAAACTATTTTAGTTTCATTATGGTGTCTTTATAGATTCTGTAAATCATAACTGAGTAGCACATAGTAAACACTCAGCTAAAGACTGTTGGGTCTGTAAATACAAAGAACACCTCTCCCGTCTCTTCCCAACACGAATCAGTATTTGACCAGCATTCCTTGTCACAGAACCTTAGTAACCTGAACATGACTACTGATGTCCATCAGAGCCGGCATTCAAGATGAAAACCCATTTTCCACTTTGGTCTTCTCTAACCACCACTCTGGGGGCATGCAGGAATTGTGATGATCTAATCTTAGAGGCAGCTTTTCATTTAAAAGTGCCCAGAAATAATTTAGGACAGATTAGGTAGAATAGAAGTATTTGTATACAAGTTATTTGTCACTTAAAAATTTATCCAGTATTTCTTCAAGGAAAATAAGTATCGAGTTAACTAGAAATGAAGTTGTTTTTGTAGTTCAGCTTAGTCGCTGAGTCGTGTCCGACTCTTTGCGACCCCATGGACTGCAGCATGCCAGGCTTACCTGTCCACTGCCAGCTCCTGGAGCTTGCTCAGACTCATTTGTAAGTTAGAGTTTTGTCTTTGTACAGACAAGGAATGTAGTGAGCTTTCTCACTTCTAGTGTCAAGTGTCCTGGTATGTGGACACTTCTTATAGTCGATGTCTTAAGCTCTTTTAAGGATAAGCACTTGAACAAATAAATCCAAATGGGGCCTTGTCCCAAGCTTTGAGAGTTTGCCATTCCTATTTGTTGTTTTTGTTCAGTCACTCAGTTGTGTCTGACTCTTTGCAACCCCATGGACTGCAGGACGTCACCAGGCTTCCCTGTCCTTCACAATCTCCCGGAGTTTGTTCAAACTCAGGTCCATTGAGTCGATGATGCCATCTAACCCTATGGCCTTATATAAAAACTATGACTTATGAGATGAAGGATTCAGATGCCTATTATGATCACCTTTTAATTGACCAGTATTGGTCAGGTAATGNTTGTGTCTGACTCTTTGCAACCCCATGGACTGCAGGACGTCACCAGGCTTCCCTGTCCTTCACAATCTCCCAGAGTTTGTTCAAACTCAGGTCCATTGAGTCGATGATGCCATCTAACCCTATGGCCTTATATAAAAACTGTGACTTATGAGATGAAGGATTCAGATGCCTATTATGATCACCTTTTAATTGACCAGTATTGGTCAGTTAATAACCAGCAAGACCAAGGCCAGTACTTGGCAACTAGCCATTCGTTCTTGGTAACTAAAATGCCTGCCTTCCATATTGACTGTTATGATTGACTTTTCTTTCATTTTTGTTGCTCATGAGAACAAAATAGCTACATCTTATTCATGGGCTATTGGACAAAATGAGTTTCTCAGCCATTCTTAACTGTGTTTTCAAAATGTCAAACATGGCAGTCTTACAGCATGATACTCCAGAACACATGTGTGGATTGTTTTGCCCTGTTATGTAGGCCAGCAGTCCCCGACCTTTTGTTCCTAGGGACTAGTTTCATGGAAGATAATTTTTCCACAGACAGGGGTAGGGGGCGGGTGGTTTCAGGATGATTCGAGTACATTATATTTATTGTGCAGTTTATTTCTATTATTATTATATCAGCTATACCTCAGATCATCAGGCATTAGATCTCAGAGGTTGGGGATCCCTGGTGTAGGCTGTTAAATTTCTTGGCATGGGTGTATAGGTGAATTTGTAGTGTTCCCATTGGTTTTGTTTGGGTCATAGGCAATACTAACCAAAGACCTGGTACACAAAGATAGGATAGAACACATTGTATAGCTTATGTGCTTAACTAGTACATCTCAAGCTTTATGTGTATACAAATCACCAGGGGATTTTGTGAAATTGCTCATTTGGACTTGGTACATCTGGGGCAGGCCCAAGATTCTGCATTTCTAACAAGCTCCCATGAGATGCTGATAATGTTGGTCTGGGGACCACACTGGCTCCAAGTTTGTTTAGTCCTCTTATTTAAACCTCCCCATTGGTTTTGTGTTCACTCCAATAGGTTACAAAAACTTCAGGCTTGAGGCCAATGGAACCAAGAGATATCAGAGCTGTTCAAGAACTCACCAACACATACCTGAAGCAGTTTCATCTAGCCCCGGTGATGGATGAAGAGGAAGTAGCCCACTGGTTCCTCCCTCAGGAACACATCATTGATACTTTTGTAGTGGAGGTAAAGATAAGGTGATAAGATAGTACAGAAAAGTATGAGAATACTATGCAACTGAGTCCATTTTCCAGAAAGAGCCTAGAGTGCCCATCTCCTTCCTCTGTGTCCATGACTCACTGCTTCTGTACCAAGCTTCTGCTCACTCTGTTAGAACAAGCTGTGCTTACAGTTTCCCTTCCTGGCACAAGTGCACACTTTTACTACTTAATAATGGGAAATCAGGGTACTGCTCTGGTGTTGCCTGTGTGACTAATTGCTTCCCTCGGTTTTGAAAAGGACAGTTTGGATGACCTCATCAGAGATGAATGGTGTCTCAAAGTTTAATACTGTTTTGCTTTTGCAAAACTGGTTGGAATTGAACTGCCTTTGTTCAAGATGGCATAATTCATTTACTTCATTCAGCCTTATCTTCTTGATTTGTAAAAGGTTTTCTATAGGCTGAATACTAATACTTTGTACTGTGGTCCATTTCTGCGTTCTCCATTCTGTTCCGTTGATCTCTGTGACTGTTCCCCTACTGATACCACACTGTCTTAATTAATCTGTAGCTCTGTAGTAAGCCTTGATATCAGGTAGAGTGATTCCTCCCATTGCATTATTTTAGCTAATGTGGTTCCTTTGCCTTTGCATATAAATTTTAGAATAAGCTTGTCTTAATTTATAAAAGACCTTGCTGGGATTGTGATAATTACATGACATTCAGCAGGACTGCATTGATTTAGGGAGAATTAGCATGTCTTCCAATCTGTGAACATGGTATGTCTCCATTTATTTAGGTCTTTTAAATTTTATTTTACCAGCAGTCTTTAATTTTCAGCATCCAGATCCTATACATTTTTTAAAGTTTCATTTTCCACATATTCCTTGTTAGTATGTAGAAATGTGATTGATTCTTCTGTGATGCTCCTGTATCCTGCAACCTTGCTGAAATCACCTATTAGTTCCAGGAGCTTATTTGGAGATTTCTTGGGATTTTTACATGGCTAATTGTGTCATCTACAAATAGAATCAATTTTGTGTCTCCTCTTCCCATCTGCATGCCTTTTCTTTCTTTCTCTTGCCTTATTGCAGGGGCTAGATCTTCTGGTACTTCAGGTTGACATCCTTGCCTTGTTCCTGATATTAGGGGAAGAGCATTTGGTCTGACCCCATGACTCTTACACCATTATGGTAGCGGTCGGTTTTTCATGGATGCTCCTTACCAATTTGAGAAAATTTCCAACTTGCTGAGAGTTCTCATCATAAATGGATGTTGGACTTTGTCCAGTGCTTTTTCTGCTTCAGTTGATATAATCATATGGTTTTTCTTCTTTAGTCTGTTGATATGGTATATTTATTTACTTATTTTCAAATGTTTGACCACTTCACATACCTAGGAAAATTATTCTCTTGGTTATGGTTTATAATTCTTTTTGTCCATTATTGGATTTGGAGTGCTAATATTTCATTGAGTATTTCCTGAGTTCATGAGAGATATTGATGTGCAGTTTCTTTTTTTTACTGTCTCTGTTTGGTTTCTGTATCAGGAAACCACTGATCTCATAAGAGGAATTGGGAAGTGTGACCTTCTCTTCTATTTTGTAGAAGAAATTGTATAGAATTCTTGTTAGTTCCTTAAA
Organism: Neotragus moschatus; assembly: GCA_006410615.1. Lineage (NCBI taxonomy): Eukaryota > Metazoa > Chordata > Mammalia > Artiodactyla > Bovidae > Neotragus > Neotragus moschatus. The sequence continues at coordinate 437,368 of SJYA01001837.1, read as the reverse complement.
TATTTGCTAGAATTCTCCAGTTGAACCCATCTAACCTTAGAAAATTCTTTCTCATTGTCTATTAATACAGGCAGACCTCATCTTATCACTCTTTATTATACCAGTCAGATTGTGCATTTTTAACAAATTAACAGTTTATGGTAACCCTGTTGGTGCCATTTTTTCCCAACAGCATTTGCTCACTTTGTCTCTCGGTGTCACATTTTGGTAATTCTTGCAACATTTCAAACTTTTTCATTATGATCATATGTGTTATGGTGATTTCTGATGTTACTGCTTCAAAGTTCTAAATAATGATTGGCATTTATAGTGATAAGGTGTTCTAAAGTTAAGGTATGTATATTGTTTTCTAGACTTAATGCTGTTGCACACTAACAGACTATGCTGCTGCTGCTAAGTCGCTTCAGTCGTGTCCGACTCTGTGCAGCCCCATAGACAGCAGCCCACCAGGCTCCCCCGTCTCTGGGATTCTCCAGGCAAGAACACTGGAGTGGGTCCATTTCCTTCTCCAAATAGACCATAGTATAGTGCAAACAAAACTTGCATAAAAACTGGGAAAACAAAAAAACTCATATGACTCACTTTATTGCAATATTTGCTTTATCGAGGGGGTCTGGAACCAAACACGCAATATTTCCAAGGTGTGCCTGTGTGTCGTGTTTGCATGATATATCTGTTTCAGTCCTTTTACTTCCAACCCATCTATGTCATTGATTTTGAAGTGACATTTGGGCCACGTTTCCTTATGTACTTCTGCAGAATTTCTCCTGATTGGTATATTTTGACTATTTACACCTGATGATAATTGATATATTAGAGCTTAAGTCTTCCATATTATAAAATATATTTTCTGTTTCTTTCTTCTGGCTCTTGCCCCCTCTCTTTTTCCTTGCCTTCCTATCCTTGACCATTTTTGGATCTGTCTTGATTTATTTATAGTGCATTTGAGTATATTTGAATAGGTCTTATCTGAGTATGGGGATTGCCAGATGGTGCAGAAGTAAAAAATCTGCCTGCCAATGCAGGAGACACAGATGCGGGTTAGCTCCCTGTACTGGGGCAAGAAATGGCAATCCACTCCAGTACTCTTGCCTGGAAAATTCCATGGACGGAGGTGCCTGGTAGGCTACGGTCCATGGGGTCCCAAAGAGTTGGACACAACTGAGCGACTTCACTGTAGTATTCCTGCCTGGAAAATTCCACAGAGGAGCCTGGTGGGCTACATCCATGGGGTCACAAAGAGTGCTTGTGCTTGAATATAGGCAAGCAAGAATCTGAGTATTATAGTATCAACGGCAACCCACTCCAGTACTCCGACTGAGCGACTTCACTTTCACTCTTCACTTTCATGCATTGGAGAAGGCAGTGGCAACCCACTCCAGTATTCATGCCTGGAGAATCCCAGGGATGGGGGAGCCTGGTGGGCCGTTGTCTATGGGGTCGCACAGAGTCGGACACGACTGAAGCGACTTAGCAGCAGCAGTATATAGATATAAATGATCAGTTCTCTGGTATCCACGTTGCACCACTTCAAGTGATTTTACTTCCATTTAGGTCTCTTTACTGTCTCAAAGTTTAAATATCACCATCTTGAGTATCTTGAGATTTCCTTTCTATTTGAAGGATGTTCTTTGGCCAGTGTTAAAGGTATGTCTGCTGGCAACGAATTCTTCTAGTTTTCATTTGTCTGAGAATGTCTTATTTGCCCTTCTTTCCTGAAAGAAGCTTTACCAGATACAGAATTCACAATTGGTAGTTCTTTTCATTCAGCTTTTGAGCCACTTGCTTCTGGCCTCTGTGGTTTCAGGTGAGCAGCCCATTGTCATTTGAGTTAGTATTTCCTTGTAGGTAGTGAGTGGTTTTTCCTGTGGCTACTTTTAAGATCTCTGTTTTTAACTTTGGAAGGTTTTATGATGATGTGCATTTCTTTCTGTTATCCTCTTAGAGTTCACTTGGCTTCTTGAGTCTCTTCTTCAATCTCTGCCGCCTCTGGGAAGCTTTCACTCATTATCTGTTTCAGCCCATTCTCTTCTTTCCCTCTGGGTCTCCAGTGATATGAACGGTGAATCTTTTCCTCACAGATCCCTGAGGCTTAATTTTTTTTCAGTCCGTTTTCTCTCTCTTATTTCAGATTGGGTAAATTCTACTGCATTCTTCAAGTTCAGTGATTCTATCATGTCATCTCCACTCTGCTACTGAGCCCATTCATTGATTTTTTTTTTTTCCTCTTAATTTCTGCTATGGTATTTTACAATCCTTAACAAAGCAGAAAATCTAGGCCTTTAAGTCATCTCTAATACCTGAGCTGCTAATATAGCACAGTAAAGAATCAGTTTAGCTTAGCATCTTTAATTTTTAATGTCTGAAAAAAAGGATTAATGAATCAGAAGTACTCAAAAACTGAATAAATCCATCCCTCTGGAAATTTCTGCTAAAACAAATACTAGCAATGACATATGTGGTCTAGCCTCTGCACCTGTATAATTCAGATATAGCTTGAATTCCTTGCAGACTTGCATAGTTACCACATATATACCTAGTTACCACAGCTAACTGAAACAACCCAAACAATATTGACTCATTTCTTGTATTTCTTGTACCAGTGATAGTGAAACAAACACCATCTTTTTTGCATCCCTTTTGATATTTGATAGCTTCAGATTTTCTCATTCACATACGTATACTTTGGTGCAGAACTGATGCCTTTTACAAGCTTCTAAAAAAAAAACAACTCCCAAACTCTATCCCACTTCACTTTAAGCTGATAAAGTTCCTGCCTTGTGCCAAGAAGATGTTAGATATTACACAGTATCCTTTAGTTGGAAAAGGTAGCATCCTGATCGTTAATGATCTTATTCCTGTAAAAACAGTGAATTGACTTTTATCACTGTCCCTATAAGTCTGTAGTCACTAGTCAACCAGAGAGAAGCATTCCTTCTTAAGAACTTGCTGCCAGGCACCAGTGAGCACTTTGGCCGAGGCACAGCTCCACGCTCTTCCCTGGGCGCTGCCCAGCACACGGTGGGGCTCCACTTCCTACCTGGAGGATGGAGCAGGAGCAGTTGCTCTCCATTCTGATGGAAAGCTATGGTGCAAGTCAAAGATTACAAAGTGAGCTTAAGTGCCTGGATGACACTTGTTCGAGATGTTTATCTGATGTTACCTTTGTTCTTTAGAACTCCAGTGGTAAACTAACTGACTTCCTGAGCTTCTACACACTCCCCTCCACAGTCATGCACCACCCGGCTCACAAGAGCCTCAAAGCCGCCTATTCCTTCTACAACATCCACACAGAAACGCCTCTGCTGGACCTCATGAGTGACGCACTCATCATCGCCAAGCTGGTAGGTGACTTACTCCTGGCTGTCCTGTGTGTGCGTCCCCAGATGTGTATGTCAAATTATATAAGTATCTTGTATTTTCTTCCACACAGGGGAATTCATTTGAGATATTTTACTGTTGACCATCAGTCAAAAGAAGAATTTTGATAAGTTTTTAAAAAAATTTTAGTGACTGTTTTCATCATCAACTCTGTTGTAACTTAACCAAAAAGACATTTTGTACAAATCAGTAACTTTTAACCCTTATATGAAAGTACATGGGACTTCCCTGGTGGTCCAGTGGTTAAGACTTCACTTTCTAGAGCAGAGGATGCAGGTTTGATCCCTGGTCGGGGAGCTAAGATCCCCCCATGCCTTGCGGCCAAAAACCCAAAACATAAAACAGAAGCAATGTTTTAACAAATTCAGTAAAGACTTTTAAAAGGTGGTCCATATAAATCTTTAAAAAAATAAAAAACATAAAATTCATAATATAAGGAATTTAAGAAAATTACATGATCCTGTTATACAGGCATATACCTCGGAGATATTGTGGGTTCAGTTCCAGACAGTTCCAGATCACTGCAATAAAGCAAGTATTGTGATAAAGTGAGCCACATGAATTTTTGGTGTTCTAGTGGATATAAAAAAAAATTCAAAAGTTATCTTCACGCGATAGTGTGGTCTGTTAAGTGTGTGGTAATAACTAAATAACGTAGAGATCTTAATTTTAAATATTTTATTCCTGAAAAAACATGCTATCCATCATCTGAGTCTTCAGTGAGTTATATTCTTACCATCAGAGATAACAGATCACTGTAACAACTATAATAATAATGAGTTTGAAGTATTATAAGAATTACGAGAAGGGAACAGAGACATTAAATAAGCAGATGCGGTTGGAAAAATGAGCCTGATAGACTTGCTCAATGCAGGGTGGCCACAGACCATCAATTTGTAAAAAACACAGAATCTGTGGCACGCAATACAGTGAGACCTACAGTGAATAACTGGCAACAGCAAGTTTTTTTATTCAACTAAATAGTCTGTGAATTTTGAAATTAAGTTTAATTAATAAAATTATTAGGAGGATTTAAAACCAAAAGAATTAAATTCAAAATGTGCCTTGATGGATTTGCATTATTTTTTACTTCCTCAGTATAGTAGTTAGGATGATTATTAAATTCTTGCTACAAATAAAACATTTTCTTTTAAAAGCTAACAGAAATCAGCTGATGTAAATGTTTTGATATAAGTACTGAATGAGAAAATATTGCCTATGAGAAATCAGGAGCTACACATCAAAAGTGTTCTCCTTGTATTCTTCTAGTATTTGATCATTGGAAACATTTGTTTTAATCTATTGAAAGCGGACCCCAAAATCAGCATTTGCCTTTGATTCTTTGATCTTGTAGCTCATCTTCAGCTACTTCCCCACAAAAGGCCAGTAATAAATTATTTACAGTAAAACCCCTGAGAAATAGAAATGTAGGTACTTCATCTGCACCACATTTTGCATATCATTAACTAGTATTTTTTAATTCTGTTTTTACTATTAAAATGTTACTAAATTTATTTCCCAGTATTAGCCCAAGACAAATACACAATTTCAAGTCTTTACAGGTTTGGTTTCTTGGCTGTAGGTTCAGGTAAGTCAGAACTTAGAAAGGCCAGTTACTAACAGTTTCTGGTGATGGGGCCATCTAGACAACTCTTTCCTTCAAAAATTGGGGCAAAATATTTCTTAAAACCTTAATATTTTTTGTCACTGTTACCCATCAGACTGTATTTTTTTGATTCAGCATTTCTGGATAATTTTGTTGTTTCCATCATATTCACTACTTGCTATTTAATAGGATAGTTGTGAACTGAATTATTAACACATAGTATATATTGCAGACATTAAACCTCATTATAAATGCATATTCAATTCAAGCTACTAGTAGGAGAATGAAATGTTATACTGAAATACATCATATACAAAATACTCCAAACCTTTAATGCTTTAACATTAAAAAAATTTTTTTACATTGACAGAAAGGATTTGATGTATTCAATGCACTAGATTTGATGGAAAATAAGACATTCTTGGAAAAACTCAAGTTTGGCATAGGTGATGGCAATTTACAGTATTACTTGTACAACTGGAGGTGTCCAGGGACAGAGTCTGAAAAGGTGAGCAAAGTTGATGAGTCTTTGTAAACTTGATGAACTTAACCTATAAAACCCCATACTTGCTTCTCGTCAGAGTGTTGAGAGGTTTTTAGTTTTTTTCATTTTTAGTAGCTTTTTAAAAATATATATCTATGGGACTTCCCTAGCAGTCCAGTGGTTAAGCCTCCACACTTCCACAGCAAAAGACAGAGGTTCAGTCCTTGGTCGGGGAACTAAGATCCCACATGCCACATGGCAAAAAAAAAAAAAAAAAAAATTTAATAATAAAAGAATAAAAATTATACATCTGTCATACATTGATTTAATTTTTCCTTCTCACTTGTGTTTACTATTCTATCTCTTCCCTCCCTTTAGGTTGGACTCGTATTACAGTAGATGGATATTTCTATTGATATTTCTAGAACTCTGACATCATCATTCGTTAATATCCTAAAGATTCCTGGAACTGCCATTCCAAAGAAGAATAAAAGCACAACTTAAGTGACATCGAAGTGTCAGTAACAGAAGAGATGGAAAAGCATCCATTTGTGACCGTACATGTAGAACACATTTCTAGCTGACATTAACATCCATCCTTTTTTCCCACTGTTGTCCCGTTTGTAGGAGGGATGCAGAAGGTACAGAGCACATTCCTCTGGTTCTCGACCTTCTAGCCGTCTCCTGATGAAGAGGAAGGGGTCTCTTCTTCTCTCTAGAAAAGGGACCGCTTTTCTATGAACTGAACAGAAGTCACAGAATTGTGTAAGAAAATCTTTGCCACTGTGTGGAGATAAACTGCGGCCTTTCTGTTTATGAAGTGATGGTCTGTGGATCCACGCAGCAGAATGAGGGAGCCACTCGGAAAGTGTTTACTTACATCACCATACACGATCTCATCGGAACCAGCACTTTTGTAACTCAGTGACACGCAGTGGGTGTTAAGGTGAAGAGCAAGATAAAAGTGTCCTGGGACTCTTATTTCTCAAGAAGCGAAGTTGCCAAATCAGTAAACACACAAATTGTACTTTGATCTCTAGCAGGACGATGGATTGGTTCCAAAGCAAGGTTTGGGGCAGACATGAAGTGTGCTCTCTGAAGAGTGTACACCCCCTGCCAAACTAGACTTCTGCTCCTGTACAGATTCTAGTTTCTTCTCAGCAACAGCCAGGATATGTGAGGAAAAGGAAATTAAAGCCCGCAAGTCAGCAGACATGCCCAGAGGAGTTCATTAGTGCCATCAGGACACGAGAGTTTGAATGTTTTGTATTCCTTATGCAGAATTGCACATATTCCTCTATGCCGACTCTAACTTACCGTGAAAGCTGTCCTGCCCTAGGAAGATGTCTTATTTGTAAATAAGTCTCATAGTTTTGTTACTGATGGTGTTTTTATCTAGGATTTGAAAAACTTCTCAGTGTGCATAAATCGTATATATATTGCCGACAGTCCAAGGAGAAAAGATGGTGGATGAGGCCACCTCAACTGGCCTTGACTCGAATACCACAAAGTAGATACTTCCTGCCTTTACGTACCAGTGCCTCGGCCGTTTGGTCCATAAACATCCCGTTCCCTTAGCAGGATGGCCTTCCTTCATGTTATACGTGGTCAGAGGAAGCAATCATACCTTATACCAGGCAGGAGCTGGCAACCTGTGGCCCGTGAACTAAACTCAGCCCATCGCCGCCTGCTGTACAGCCCAGGAGCTAAGAGTGGTGGTTATATTTTTCTGAATGGTTGAGGAGGGAAAAAAAAAAAAAAGACAAAAGAATACCATGTTGTGACATAGAAATCACAGGAGATTCAGATGTCAGCATCCATAAATAAAGTGTTGTGGGAACACGGCCACGGTCATTCATTTGTGTTGCCTGTGTGTGGCTGCCTCATTCTACAAAACAGAGTTCAGAACTGTCCTGACAGAGACTGTGAACCCCAAGGCTTAACACATTTACAGCCTGGCCCTTTTCAGAAACAAATTCTGTCGCCCCTGATTTCCCCTAAGTAGCTGAGAGCAAATTTCTGAAGCTTCTGGTCGTCCGGAAGGCCAGCTCACAGCTGTGATACTCTGGGACCTCCACTAGGGGGTGCGCATGGGCCCCTTAAGTCTTCCCTAATTGAGGACAAGTGCTGTTTCCTTCTTGAAGGCACAAGGTTAGATTTCTCATATACGATGACTCAAAGCCAACTGCACTACCATTTTTTTCCTAACAGGAGCAGGATGGCTTCAGAAGCAAAAGTGAACCAATTCACTGAAACACCAGAATTAGGTAAATGAGATTTTTAACTTAATCTGCAGAAGAGGTTCCAGTTGAGAATCATGTCCCACTCGTTTTTATGGCAGTCTTATACAAAGTCGGTTTTCAAAAAATCGCTTGATTGCCACTCAGAATTTTGTACAGGCTCACTTCATGATGGAACTGTGGCAGTTACTCTGTTCACTTACATAGTTGTTGTTGGCTTCATATTCTTTTACTCGCTTTAAATTCAGTAGTTAATAAATGATTAGCACATCCAATTCTTTACAAACATGTTACTAATGAGCATTTTAAAATAGAAAATCAGTAAAACAGCGCATGTTTATAAAATAGCTGTTATTATAGAACCAAATTTCAATGTAATATATAGTCATAGAGTCAAAAAACCACACTATCCCGTGTCCTTTGTCAGCAATGGAAATGCTCTAGTCCATGACATAGCCTTGGCCGCCCCCTCCCCCACCTTTTTGGTCAAGATGACATTCAGTCAATTTAAGAAATAGGTGGCATAATCCACAGATCAACCAGAATTTAGGCTAAAATAAACTTTAACCAAATTCCTTCCCTGTAAATTACAGCAAATGCCTTTTCCAAACAACAGCACTATAAATAGCGATGCTTTCACTCAGAGCATCAGTTATGCTCCACATACTAACACAGATGACCCTATCGCGACAGAGCCACATCAGAGCATACAGGCTGCTCCGTTTACTTCTCTGTTCTCTTCCTGCCTCATTTCACCTGTTCCCATCATACTTTTTATACCCAAGGGGAGAAAAATAATAAAATTCCAAGGAAGTAAGTTAACCAAATAAAGTGGTGAATTCTAGTCAAAATAGCTTACCTGGCATTTTCTACATTTAGCCTTTCTCCCAAGCCCATACCTCCCTACAAAGAAAGGCAAACTGACAGTAAAAATTAGTAACGTATTACTTCTGAGAACAGTGTATTGCATGGCATTTAGTATCTTTCCCCTACACGGATGGTGCGTCCAGTCCAGCCTCATCTTCCNAATAGCTTACCTGGCATTTTCTACATTTAGCCTTTCTCCCAAGCCCATACCTCCCTACAAAGAAAGGCAAACTGACAGTAAAAATTAGTAACGTATTACTTCTGAGAACAGTGTATTGCATGGCATTTGGTATCTTTCCCCTACACGGATGGTGTGTCCAGTCCAGCCTCATCTTCCCGCCCCAACTGGAACCATGTTTGTGTGGCAGGTTCTCCAAGTTTGGATGGAAAGATGTTCAGTGTTGCAGGATACAGATGTTCTTGCTCACAAGCGCTGTACCAGCCTTTTAAAGTAAATTTATACCAGCCTGGACCTTCGTTTCAATAAAGCTTCGTTTTGATATTCACACTTCTAAATAGTCTCTGCACTTGGTGTTTCTGAGCTTCAGCATATCTATTCTACAGTCACAGAAAATCTCACACATGTGCAAGGAATGACACTGAGCAGTCCCAAGAATATATGTAAAAGCCATTTTATTCATTTTAAGCTTCTTAACGATGTGTCGTTTACAACTGAACTGTATCAAGTGACAGTTTTACACAGGATTACTTTGAAGCCGTTCTTTTACTTTTGGGTGGCTTCCTTATCTTATTGGGGTTTGGAATCAGTTTCTTTATTTTCAGGGGTTGTAACACTACAGCCTGCTGACCCTCAGCAAGCTTTCTCTTGGGTTTGGAGAGGTCTTCAAAGGAAGTGTCCAGAATCTCTTCATCTTGGCTTTCCAAAGATTCTTTCTGCAGGTTCTCCCTGGGGTCTTCGAGTGCGTCCTGGAGCCATGCCACATTCAGACGGGGGACTCTGGGGAGGATGGCCCTCAGTTCCTCCCTAAAGGCAGTAGTGTTCCTCTTGAACCCCAAGGCCAGAACGCATTTTAAGCCCAGGACAGGTGCGAGCTTCTCGCTGAGCCGGGGAACCTGGCAGGCGGGGACACCTCTGCTGACGCTCAGCTGCACCAGGTGTGAGGTCATGATGGCTGGCTTGGCAGACTTACACGCCAAGGCCAAGAGCAGCTCGTTCCTCTCTAGTGCTCTGGTGACCTCGTTGATGCCGATAGCAAGCTGCTTCCTGACGTCAGCCGGGGTCCACCCTGACACCTGGGCATCACCTTCGGGCTTTTCTTTCTTCAGATCCTCACCGGTATCCACATCTACGCTGCTCATGTCTCCACTTTGTTTTTTCAAAGGGGGCTGCCTTTTCTTTCTCTTCCTATCCTCAATCTTCTGAAACCCAAGAGACTGAATTCTGTCCTCCAGGGTCTGCAGTATGAAGTGCATGTCCTCCCTGTCCAGGGCGCCCCAGCAGATGCTGTATGGGTTGTTCAGTGACGTCTTCACAGGTAGAGGTCTCGTCTTCCGCACGGAGCCCCTCCCTGGTGCTTGTGGGGCTGCAGCCATACTGAAAAATCTTTCATAGGGGAGCAAAACGGCAAAGGAAAATTCATGTTAACTAGACGAGCGCATCTTAAGGATATCTTGGCTGTGCTTTCTGACTTTTGAAAGACTAGACCAAGGCTACTTGTATAGGACATATATACTTACAAATATATATTTATGTAAATATATATATATATATGACCATACACCTAATCTCTCTTTTAAGTCATTTTTCCCCCATTTTTTTCTATGACTTAGTCTTCATTCATATTCAGGCAATTTATGAACGTTTTGCCTTACTGCAATCACAGTGAAATTCTATGTTTCCTTTATTGAAAATGTTCCAATTTTGCTACTTGTAATTATTTATCTTCTTCAGGACCTCTGGTATTAGTCTGATAGATTTCTGACCATTTTCTAGATTGCTTTCCACTTAGGCTTCTATTTATCCGTTCAGCAAATACTGAGCACCTCTACTCGGAGTCATGGGCACTAGGGTTCAGCCTTGAACAAGTTCCCATGACCACCTCTGTGAGTCCCCAAATCCCTCTGCCCTCAGTACAGAATCTCTGACGGCCCTGGAAGCCTCTGCCATTAACCAGGTGTGATTTTTAAAGAACTGGGACCATAATATATGCACATGACTGAAAATCTGAATGATTCATTCTGTGCCCTTTTATAAGTCCTTCTCCCCTCCCTGGACCCTAAGTTCTTTGTCTGTCCTTCATAAAACACAGACACACAGATTCCCCCTTCCTCTGCTAAGTCGAAGCAAGCTGTTCCTCTGGCTGACAGTGTGATGACAACAACGGGAATTTTGTAATGAAATTTAAAGATACTAATCTGTTAAGGCAAAAGGGAGGGATGATTGCCGGTGAAATGTCATAGACCACTGTTCTCGGAGCAGGTCCTGATAATCCCACCCGGAGGCAACTTCGTGTTCCTCTCTTCTGCATTCTTCCTCACTTCCTGGGCTCACCTGGGAACTACAGGGACCCATGCTGCAAAACTGAAAGAAGGTAAATGAGCCAGCTCTGGGAAGTCTGGAGTTTGGGGCTGTCCCTGTTTTCAGGTAGCCAGATTTTCTCCTTCCAGATTTCTCCTCATGTGAGGTCATTCATCCCACAGATGCCCCCTACCCCCAGGTGGTCCAGGCAGAATTAAGGATGAATTCCCCTCCAATAAACACCTTAAGAGCCTGGCTGCCAATGCTGAGGAGGAAGTCAGAACAAGTAAGGCACTTTCTCCAAGAAATATTTGATTCTCACAAAATTCCATGAGTGGAGGAGGAAACAGACTCAGGTTAAATACCCTGCCAGAGTCACAGCAGGTTTCCCATATCCAAATTCTATGCTCTTTCAATCCTGGCTGCATCTCAAAAATAAGCTGTGACTTTTTAAAGTATATAGATGGTTGGTCCTTCCCCTAGGGCTACTGAATCAAAATCCTTGAGAATATGGTAGGGCTCCACTCCTTGTCAAGAGGTTGCCCAGGTGACTCTGCTTGGAAATGGGACTGGGAACCACCGCTGCAGGATGGGTGCTTTCCGCACTTGGCATCCCTGGGACAGGGCCTCCTGACCTTTGCTGGCCTCTGGGTTCCTCCTATGCCACCTNGCCGCCTCCCTCCTCACACCCTTTCTTTTCACATTCCAGTCTAACTTAGCACTTTTATTCCTCTTCCAAATATCTTCCTCTTTTTCTCAATCGCTTCACCGCTAGTTTTGTTTCGCATCTTTGGTCTGTAGAGCTTCAATTTTCATAGTACCCGACTGGCCATAAGGTAAACAAAACAAGGAGCTGTGCGTGTGGTCAGAGTATTGCAGGTTACGCGGGGTAAAGTACAGTGTGACTTTTTTTTTTAATCAACTAGGAAAAAAAAAAGGAGTTTGAGTGTAACAGGCTTTTGTTTCGTAAAATGAATAACAGATCGTCACGATGAATTGTCAACATGCAGTTGTAAAGCAGTCTCAGATCACAATTTTGAGCAGCAACCTCTCATTGCCCAACAGAATCCCTCTATTCCTGAAATGTCACTTAATGTCCTGATTCAGCTCTAACCTGTTTATATCATGTCTGTCGCCTTATTCACTAGAAACAAGATGGGCGTTTTGGGCACTGGAAGGCATGAAGTTCATGTCTCATGATTTTTTAATATAATACTTAAAATCTTCGGTGGTAGCTAGACTTTCTACTACCATTGATAAAATCTGTGACACTAGACGGTAAGGCAGGTCACGTGAAACAAGACCTGTTTGTAGACTCAGTACTGTGTTAGGTTATACCCTTCATAAATCATTCAACCCTTGAAAAACATTAGTAAACTTTTTTTTTCTTCTTTGGCTGAGCCACACAGCATGAGAGATCTTGGTTCCCTTGCCAGGGACTGAACTTGCATCCCCTGCATTAGAAGCTGGGGTCTTAACCACTGGACCACCAGGGAAGTCCTCCAAATTGCTCGTTTTGAATATAACTTAACCCTAGCTTTTGATTTGATAAATTGCTGATTATGACTATCTTTGTTAAATTTAAATTGAATTAGCTTAACTTGTGACACAGTGATTTTTTTCTGGCTTCTTATGTGGTCAGTGTAATCAGTTATATTTAATGGTGGCAAGCTGAGATTAAAATGTTAAATGTAAGAGCCAATCACAACGTTATTATTTTTTTCAAAGTAATGAAAACAGTACTTTATCTACTGTAAAATTGCAGGTTAATGACTTAGTCCTACAGAGTGGCTCTCAAACCTTCAATGAACTCACACTGATTTAAAAATTATAAAGTATGATTTCAAAGATTAAATAACGATGAGGGTAAATCACATGTTAAATAGTGCCATTAAATAGAAGTTTTAAAACTCTCAGTAGAAATTTTTGGATAAAAAGATAAGAAATTATTCAATCAAAGTGGAAGGTAATTATAATTTTAAAAGAATGAAGTATTATGAGTCTTTTTTTAGAAAGTATTCCAATAAATATTTTAAAATCTAAAAAAATAATGTCTCATCTAGCTTTTAAGCTGTATGACAGAAACACGTCAGATTGAAATGCTAAAGTAATGGGAAGGAAATATGTGTAAGTTTTTGTCCCCCGAAGGTTTCAGATTTATAGCTTGAGTACCATTTCAGTTTATATTTACTCTATGAAGATTTGCAGCCACTGTATCCATGACTCTGGATCAAGACCAGCTAAGGTCAAGATCTTAATCTCATCATCACATGACTCTAAAGTAATTAAACCTGTCTGTGAAGTGATAAAAATAGTACCTGTTGTGAGGATTAGAGGAAATAATCTACTTAAAATGCTTAGCATAGTGCCTGATACACAGAATGCTTCATAAATAGAACTGATGGATCCAGTAGCAACCTGAATTCAGAGAGAATAGGTTAACAAAAATCAAGCCTCTATGATTTTAGTGCCTTGTTCTGTTTGAAGACTAAGCAATAAAATTTCTACAAGAATGTTGCTAAAATGACTGCATTTCAGAGGTAATTTCTCTCCTATTCGTATCATACAAACACCGCAACAAAAGAGTTTTAAAAAAAATTTTCCCATGACCCAGTTACCTCAAAACTCATTTCCTTTCAGTGTTCCCTTCTACTTTGTTTCACATTTAAGTGTGCACTTACATTGTTAAAATAATATAAATTTCATGTTATGATTTTCTTTTCATATAACATTTTCCCCTATATTTCCCAAACATAGTTTTCAAGTTATCACTTTAATATATATTTAGTATCTTATACCAACCAGTTTACTTTTTAATAATAGCTGTTACTCTGTTATGTTACCCTATGAACTCAATTTTGTATTTGAATAACAACGTGTTCTTTTTATATTTATTCTAGAATTGGACTACAGTTAGGTTTATATTTTTTCCATGAGGTAAGAGTCATTTAAGAGACCTGGCGATAAGTTGTATCATTAACCACAATTTTTGGTTGAAAGAAAGTTACCAGCTGGAAAGTTTGTCAATCGAAGAATATAGAATTGAGCAACAGACTCTTCTTTCCCTCTGTGGCATCCTCATCTTTGCTCTGTGTGTGTGTGCATTAGAGTTCTCCAGAGAAGTAGAACCAGTGGAGATACAGATGTGAGTTATGGAGCCTGAGAAGTTCCACAGTCTGCTGTCTGCAAGCTGGAAACCTGGAAAGCTAGTGATGTCATTTCAGTCTAAACCCAATGGCCTGATAATCATGGGAGCTGACAGTTTAAAAATCTCATTCCAAGGACAGGAGAAGGTGAGATGGGATGTTCCAGCTCAATCAGGGAGTCAAGAAACAAGGGGGCAATTCCTCCTTCCTCTGACTTTTGTTTTATTCAGGCCCTTCCTAAACAGAGAAGCTTGGCAGGCTGCAGTCCATGGGGTCACAAGAGAGCCAGACACAACTGAGCATGCAACGCAATTCATGGATTGGATGGTGCTCACCTCCACTGGGGAGGGGGTATCTATTGGGTTGGCCAAAAACTTCATTCAAGTTTTTCCCCATAAGTTGTTATGGAAAAACCCAAAGAAACTTTTTGGCCAACCCAATATTTTACTGAGTCCACTGATTCAACTGCTAATTTTTTCCAGAAGCACCTCCACACTTCTCCACAGTCTGGATCTTTTCCAAGACTGGCTCATTGGCTTACACAACATCTCCTCAAAATCCCAAGGACTTTCTGTCCTTCCCCTTTGCCATCCTCTGACTCTTGGCATTGGCCCTCAAGCTTGTCCTCTCAAGCTCACAGTTTAGTGGTCACAGCTCTCATCATCACAATCCACCAAACACATGGCAGGAACCAGAAGTTTCCCTCGTGCATTTCTTTCTATCAGAAAGAAAAATCTTCTTAATAAGCTCTAACAGACTTCCTTCTGTGGCTCACTGGTCAGAATCAGTCACATGCCCACACCAAAACCAGTCCCTGGTGGGGGTGAGTGAGTCAAACGAGACTCGCTGAAACCAGTTATGAGCCTTCTCTTGGAGATGGAGCATAATATGGCTCCATAACTGAATGAAAGTAGGATTACTGAATGAAGGGGGAAATGGCTGCTAGGTAGGGAACCAATGCATTAATATCTCCAGTAGAGAGACATTTTGTTTAGTGGAGTTCAGTTGCAGAATACGTTAATTGGACACTAATACATAAAACACATGCAATATAACAACCAAATGATCAGGGTGGAAACAAAATGATGAGCCGCTATAATTTAGTTCAGCATTATCATTGAAACCAAGCCTAAAAAGACACAACTTTAAAGAGGAATATTAAACTCATGAGAGGTTGTTGGCACTGGTACCTTGAGAAGATAAAAGCCCTGAGCTAGCCATTGCATCTTGTTAAACTGGGTAAAAGCTGGAAGGTATTCATGAAACTTTACTTCGAAAACTCTTAAAATAAGAGCATGTCCAAGTCTTTGGGACTCCATGGACTGTATAGCCTACCAGGCTCTTCTGTCCACGGAATTTTCCAGGCAAGAATACTGGAGTGGGTAGCCATTCCCTTCTCTAGGAGATCTTCCCAACCCAGAGATCGAACCCATGTCTCCTGCACTGCAGGCAGATTCTTTACCATCTGAGCCACCAGGGAAGCCCAAAATAATAATAAATGTTAAACCAAACAAAAGTAAAAGTGCCTCCTGTCAGATACAGTCTTTTTCTGAAGCTAGTTACAGTGAAATCATCCTGGTTAGTTTTTTGCAAGGAGTTTTCAAACATGAATTTTAAAATGATGTGAAATGTGATCTTCCTGGCTATGCCTACTTAGTTGTTTGCTTTGGGAAATGGTATTAGTTGTCTGTGGTTTCAGGGAAGTTATATTTATTCAGATGTTTGTTGTAGAAAATTATTTATCTGAAGTTGTGATATAGTCACCTGTACCTAACCTGTGACATAGTCACCTGACATAATCACCAATTCAGTGTTAGGACATCACTGATTTTATAACTTTATTAGTTTAGAAGTAACTCAACCTCATTGCTTAGTCAGAAGGTACTAAGAATCCTGTTTTGATTTTCTTCCCATGGACCTGTTTATAATGAATTTGGTAGCACTAATAGACTTACTTCAAATAAATAACACAAGTATGAGTCTTTTCACTTCCTTCCTTGTGAATATTCATAATCAACAGCTGTTTAGGCCAATCAGACCTTGAGCAAATACAGCCAGTCACACAAAACCAGATATCAGAAATGGAAAACCATTTTTAACCATAGTAATTGTTAATGTAACATTTAAAACCACTTAGATTTATGGAAAAAGCTAATATTTCTGATTAGTGACTAGTAAAATAATAAGGTGAATCTCATCATAGAAAATGTAACAAAGTAGGAAAAAAATAAAATGGGTAGAAAATTTTAATCTATATGTAAAAGAAAATCTTTGAAAAATGCAGTTTGCTTCACATATAACCTTTGTGTATGTGTAGCCAATATGAGCTCTTCTAAGCCAAGCATTATTACAACTTTTTAAGCTAGAGATGAAAAAGCCACTGAAAATGAAAAGCCTACAGGATTTAGTTTCCAATAAGGTAATGTTTATAACTATAACCCACTAATCAAAAAACTCTTGGGGGATCTTCAATAATGTATTTAAAAGAGTGAAGTGATCTGCGGCTGCTGCTGCTCAGTCGCTCAGTCGTGTCCGACTCTGTGCGACCCCATAGATGGCAGCCCACCAGGCTCCCCATCCCTGGGATTCTCCAGGCAAGAACACTGGAGTGGGTTGCCATTTCCTTCTCCAATGCATGCGAGTGAAAAGTGAAAGTGAAGTTGCTCAGTTGTGTCCGACTCTTCACGACCCCATGGACTAAAGCCTGCCAGGCTCTTCCATCCATGGGATTTTCCAGATCTAGAGTCCCCCAAATGAGAAAATGGGCCTGTTTCTTGGTACAGTCTCACAAGAGACCATCATTATAAAATTTCAATCCTCTAACTCCCTAGCTGGGCTGCTTTTCAGTTCTTTTAGCTCAAGAAACTGGTTTTCAGTGACCAGAACTCTGACCAATGTTTCTTGTTGACACAGGGTTTTTGGCTGTTACTAATTTTTACTTTTACTTCCCCATTTTTTCTTGGTTCTTTTTTCCTTCATTGTTTAAAAACTCTTTTCTTCATTTTCATCTTTATTTTTTTCTTTTTCTCACTTTTTTCCTTTTTAAAACTTTGATTTCTCTTATTTAGATTTGTCAGTATTTGGTTTTGTTTATTGGCATGTCTGGCATTGTGTTTTGGTTCCATTATAAAGATCAGTTCATCAGAGGCCATTGGAAAGTGATTTTCTTTTGAGGTGATTTGGGTCAAGTTTCTGATCAGCTTTCCTCAATTTTAAGTTGATCTTGAGACACCTTGACTCCCAGGTCAGCAGTAAGTCCAACACGTGCCTGGCCTCTCAGACATTTCTGTTGAGGATGACCGCCATATTGACAGTCACCGACAGTCAAGACCATCGCCATGGGCAGTGTGACCAAGCTAGAGCTGGCTCAGTACATCCTGACTTAGGAAAGAGGCAGTCATGCAGATCATTGACAAGACTTAGCCAAACTCCTCCTGACTCCAGAGACGGTCCCTTGAGTAAGAACCATGAAAGACTTAAGTCCTCCCCAAATAGTTATTTGTAGTGATCCATTCTGCCTTCCTCGAGGAATTACTCAATGGAAGAGACATATTTGAGGACCTAGTGGCTCATGGAAATCCATAAGAAAAAAAGGTTCTGGCAAATTCCATCAGTGACACACTGTCGCCAGAAGTGCATTGCTCATAGAGTTAAAGGCAGAGCATCTGCTTTGGGATGCTGATATGAAAAAAACTTTGAAGACTGTGGCTTTGGCGTTATATTCACCTTTGGCCAACAAGCTAGATATCTTCATTGGCCATCCCCCTTTAGGCTGCCCTGGAAGTCTTCCAAGTCCAAATAAGATAGACCCACAGTAGATGTGTGGAATCTGAGGATCATCCTATATATACTGGTCTGCAAACCCCTTACGTTTTGATGGACCCCTGCCTTCAAGGAGCTGCAGGAGTCAGTACTTAATGAAATAGACTAGATGCCCTTTCACATGTCCAGGAAATGTGAAAAACTGCTCAAGAAATTTCTCATTCTCAATCCCAGCAAGAAAGTTACTTTAGAGCTCATCAGGAAAGATCCATGGATAAACACAGGTCATGAAGATGAACCAAACCTTACATGGAGCCACTCTCTTGACTACCAGGAACCCTGATGGTGGTGGCCAGTGTGACAAAAGGGAAAAAGTCAAGGCTCACTGATGGCTGGAAGCACAGCCCAAGTGATGGCCATCTATCTGTTTCTGAGAGACAAGAGAGCCGAGCAGGAGGGCCACGTCATTGCCCCAAAACCCCAGACTTTGGTGAATCTAATCAACAGCAGCCCACCAAGGATCCACCAGAAGTTTCTGCTAACACACAACAGTGAGGTGTCAGCGAGCTGGCAGCCCCTTCCACTAATTCCTATTCTAAGAATACTCAGAGGGGCAACACAGAACATAAGCCACTTGAAGAGGACCAGGTGTAGAGCGGAAGGGTAGTGGCAAAGCCAAAGAGGGGAAGAGACCACCTAGCCTTCAGCACAAATCAATGCAGGAATTGTCTGCTTTGGGAGTGAGCAAGCGCGGGCCAGGCTTCCATGCAAAAGGGCAAAGACAGCCTAACCCTGCCAAGGTCAAGAGCTCTAAGGTGTCTGCTCCCTTCCAGCACCTCAGTCTCCCTGACAAAGCCATGCCTGCATAGAGATCCACACATTACAGCTCACCAAGGCCTCAGGGCCATGCCCCATAGGGAAGCTGGGATGTGTCCCCAGCCCAGACTCCCAAGGGTGTCCTTTTCTTCCACCCACACATCAGAAGTAGTGGCAGAGCCACAAAAGGAACCAGCGTCCTCCAGGGTGTGTCCAAAGGAAGCTCCATCCATCGGGGAAACCTCTTAAGGATAAGCCACCCCAGCCTTTCTTCCGAAGGACCAGCAAGGGATTCTTCACCAGGTTCAAGTTCAAGTTCATACTGAAACTTCTGTGTTTTGGCTTTGTCAAAAGAAATCTTGACAGTATGAGGCGGGAAGACACTTCCCTCGCATGGAGTGGGAGCACAGGNTTCTCTTAAACCCACCCTAATCAGGCTTGTTCCCCCAGCCCTTACACCCACGACTGCTTTAAAACTTCCCTTCAAGTCATCAGTGATCTGGACAATGACCTAAATCCAGTCTTCATCTAGCCTAACATACTTTGGACATGAACTTGGGCAAACTCCAGGCGATGGTGAAGGACTAGGAAGCCTGGCATGCTGCAGTCCATGCTGTTGCAAAGAGTTGGACTTGACTTGGCGACTGAACAACAACAAAACATACTTTCTCACTCATGATGCTTTCTCAACACTGCATTCTCTTGGTTTTTCTCTCACCTCAGTGATCATTTCTCTGTCTCCTTTGTGCTCTTCCCCCCAAACATTTAGTGTTGAAATTTCCCATGGCTCACTCTTCAGTTCTGTTTCCATCTCTCCTCCATACATAATGAGCTTCTAGGGCCATCCTATCTCAAGTTTCAGAAGTTGAACCTTTGAGTCCCAGATCTATATACCCAGCCCAGTCGAGACTTGAATATCTAACTGCCCATTTCACATTTCCACTTGGATGTCTATCTCAAACGCAGCATGTCCACAGTGGAACTTCTGATGTTTGTTGCTGTTGTCCAGCTGCTGAGTCATGTCTGACTGTCTGCAACCCCATGGACTGCAGCACGCCAGGCCTCCCTGTCCCTCACTATCTCCCAGAGTTTGCCTAAGTTCATGTCTGCTGAACCAGTGATGCTATCTAACCATCTCATCCTCTGCCACCCTCTTTTCCTTTTGCCTTCTATCTTTCCCAGCATCAGGGTCTTTTCCAATGAGTCAGTTCTTTGCATCAGGTGGGGAAAGTATTGGAGCTTCAGTTTTAGCAACAGTCCTTTCAATGAATATTCAGGGTTGATTTCCTTTGGGATTTGACTGGTTTGATCTTGCTGTCCAAGGGACTCTCTGATCTTTGCCACCCTATCAGGCCAGCTCCACTTATAGTCCTTCCAGTTACTCAAGGCAAACATCTCAGAGCTGTCCTGACTCCTCTCTTTCATACCAATATAGAATCTATCAGGGACTCCTGTTGAGTTTACCTTCAAAATAAATGCAGAATCTGAACATCTCACTGTCTCCACTGCTGCCACCTGAGTTGGAGACACCCGTCAGTTCTCCCCTGGATCTATTACTACAGTAAGACTCTTGCTTCCAATGTTGTTTTTTGTAGTCATAGTAACAGAAGAGATTCTTTCAAAAACAATAAATAAATAAAGTCAGATCCTCACTCAGAATCCTTCGGTGGTTCTGTTTGACTCCCCCTTGAAGCCAAATGCCTTCAGGCAAGATGTTGTGTGATTAGGTCTCCATCTCCTATCCTCTGACCTCTTCTCTTGCTCCTCTGCTCCAGCCCCATTGGCATATCACACCTGCCAGGAAGCTCATTTCTGAGTGCCTTTGTACTGGATGCTGTTTTTGCAACGGAATCTCTTCCCCAGGGATCTTCCAGGCCACTCCCTCACCTCCTTCAACTTTTACTCAAATGTCATCTTCCCAAGAGACCCATCCTGATGACCATGTTTATAACGGCAAGTCACCTCCTCACTCCACATGCATAAGATTCTCCATCTCTTTGCTCTGCTCTTTTTGAAAACTGTACCTATCAGGGGCTTCCCTGGCGGTGCAGTGGTTGGGACTTCACATCCCAATGCAGGCGGCGCAGTTTCGATCCTTGGTCAGAGAGCTAAGATCCCACATGCCTCATGGCCAAAACCCCAGAAAATCATAAGAGGGAAGCAGTATGGTAATAAATTCAATAAAGACTTTACTTTTTAATATTCATTTTTGGCTGTGCTGGGTCTTCACTGCTGCATGAGAGCTTTAGTCGTGGTGAGCAGGGGCTACTCTTGGTTGCAGTGCGCAGGCTTCTCATTGCAGTGGCTTCTCTTGTTTCCGTGCACCGGACGGAGGCACTTGGATTTCAGTAGTTGCAGCTCACGGGTTCTAAAGTGCAGGCTCAGTAGTGGTGGTGCATGGGCTTAATTATTCCACAGCTTGTGGGATCTAGTTCCTGGACTAGGGCATACCTGTGTGCCCTGCATTGGCAGGCAGATTCTTAACCACTGGACCACTAAGGAAGCCCAATAAAGACTTTTAAAATGGTCCAAGTCAAAAAAATCTCTGCAAAAGAAAATAGCACCTATCACCTAACATCTTTCAATAGATTGTATAATTTGCTTTTCTTATATGTTTATTATCTGTCATCCCCTACCAAAATGTAACACAAGGATAGGGATTCTTGTTTGTTTTGCTGACTGATGTTTCTCAAAAACCTAGAAGGGTGCCTGGCTCATGTTGACACTCAATAACTGTTTGATTAGATGAATGAAAGCGTGAGAGAATAAGGAGGATAGGATGAAATGGAACCAGGGGAGTCACAGAGGTAAAGGGAAATGTTCTATTAAATTGGTGGTATGTTCATAAATGCACCCCTTATTTTAAAAAATACATATGTATGTATGCATACTGGTTTATAATCAATAGTTAATACTAATAAAAATAAAAATCTTTATTGTCCAGCTTGACTGACTCCCTAAGCGTTCCACAAAACTGGACTTTCATTGTACCTAGTATATTATGATCACTGAACAGAGGACATTGATGTTTCTGTTGTTTCTTTTTGCTCCTTGAGACAGGCCGGTCATGGCTCTGGCAACCAGGAGGAGGATGGCAACTCAAGAGAAGAACATGTTTTGAAAAGAATGCTTAAAATAACATTCTAGACTTAGAGAATAAAATGGAGCACAGTGTATCTTCCCTCTCTTTTCCTCCTGATTTTTTATAATGACTATATCAAAACGTCTCAGCTGCAGATACACACCCATACCGGAACTCACTGCAGTATTTCCCAGCTCACACACACTGATAAAGAGAGCTTTCCCTGGCAGACGGAGCACTTGCTCTTCTTCAGCTGCTGTTTTCACTGTGCCTTTTAGTGTGCTTCTCATCGTTGGAAAATTTTGAAAAAAGTTCTGCCCACTACAGAAAAAAGAATTTCTTTTTCTTTCTTCTTTTTTTTAGGGGGGGGGGGCACACCACATGGCTTGTGGAATCTTAGTCCCCCACCAGGGATCCAATCCGGCCCTCAGCAGTGAAAGCGCAGAGCCCTAACTACTGGACCACCAGGGAATTCCCCTTTCTGTATATTGTTCTAAAACTTGCTTTTTGTCCTTTATTTGGAAACTCATTGATTTCACAATGAAAATGGTTTTGAGGAGAAANGGATCCAATCCGGCCCTCAGCAGTGAAAGCGCAGAGCCCTAACTACTGGACCACCAGGGAATTCCCCTTTCTGTATATTGTTCTAAAACTTGCTTTTTGTCCTTTATTTGGAAACTCATTGATTTCACAATGAAAATGGTTTTGAGGAGAAAATAAAAAACCAAGAGATTTACAGGAAGATGTATCGAATAATTTTTAAGTGTAATCTTATGCAAAAACAAGGTAAAATGTTTCTTATGCAAAAACAAGGCAAACCGTTTTAGGGCCTTGAACTCTTGTATCTGGTTACATTGTTAGACATTTCAAATCAATAGCTTTCTTAAAACTGAGTTTGCCCTTTCTTCCAATCACTTTGCTCCACGAAGACTTCTATGTAATGAACTCCTCAGATGACCAGAAAATGCAGTTCCAGTTCTTCGAAAATTTACTCAGATGTGAATTACAACCCCGTTCTGTGTCTGCAGACTTGGAGTGACACTGGGTTTGTTCCCTGGAGAATGGGGTCATGTTGAAGAGTCCCGTGCTTTTTTTATTTACCCTAATTGAAATCCAGTTGGGATAGTTGCAGAGCGTGTTCCGAATATAAGTGGCTCTCCTTTTAAAACGAGGAGAAAAGAGGCAAACTATCTCTTTTCATTCCTGATGGGCTGTGCCTAAAGACAGGCCGGGAGACAGAGACATCAGATAAATGCTGTCTGCCATCTAAGTTCTTGGAATCATGCAGAGGACAGAGGTATATATCAAAAGGAATTCCAAGTGAGGTCAGTGCCCTGGAGAGACCTCTCAGGACTTCCTGCAAACAACTTCTAGAGAATGAATACAGCGAGGCAGGGGCAGAGAGGAGCTCATTTACATTCTCTTCCCTGCGCCTTGCCAGTTGCAACCTCTGGCAGCGCACAACTCTCTGCAGCGCTTGGGCTGGGAGAAGAGCGCGGACCTGCGGTTCCGGAGGATGTCATTCATCGCCCAGCCTCGCCCTCGCGGGCCAGCGACCAATGGGCATAGGCCGGGCCCGGGAGCGCGACCAAGGGGAGCCGGCGGGCGGAGATGCGCTGCCCTTTAAGGAGCCGCTGGGCGCGGGATCCCGGGAACCCGGCGCTTGGAGTCAGGCATCGTCCAGGTTTAGCCGCCATGTCCCTGCAGGTGAGCTGGGTGTGTTACCGCTGCTAGGGGCGGGGAGGAGCGTCCGTCCCGGAGAAAAGCGCTCGAGTTGGGCGTGGGGTTGGCGTGACGCTCCACTAGGGGCGCGGCGCATCTCTGACTCGCCGCTTCGGGCCGCTGCTGCCAGTCGCCTTTGTCCCCGGTGGCTGTCCCCGGGGACCCCCGAGACACGCCCACCCCGTCCCCAGCGCCCCGTTATTGCGCGGAGTCCGCACCGGTGCACTCTGTTGACGGCGTGCCGGGCTCCCTACACCAACTCTTGTGAACCCTGGGGACTGGTTAGACGCAAACCCGGCACCTGCCGGGGGAGGGCGGGCGCGGGGTTGCTCCCGGCGGACCCGGTGGGCCCTGCCCAGCGTTCTCTTCCCATCCTGGAAAGGGAAATGTGAGCGGCTGCGGCCTGCCCTTGCTCCTGGGAACCTCTTGGGGCTCTCCCAGGCAAGTGCAGAGATCTGGAAAATCACAATCTTAAAATACTGTTCTTATGATCTTTGGAGGAAAAAAAAAAGTATATTCAGAGTGGAAATCTGGGGGAGAGGAACAAATATGAAGTAAAAAAGAAAAAAGGGGAAGTGTTGGTTTCTCAGTCCTGTCCGACTCTGTGACCCATGGACCCGCCAGGCTCTTCTGTCCATGGAATTCTCCAGGCAGGAATACTGGGGTGGGTAGCTATTCTTTTCTCAAGGGGATCTTCCCAACCCAGATATGAAACCAGGTGGATTCTTCACCAGGGAAGCCCATAATATAAAGGAAAACATCAAACATTCCTTCACCCAAGTGATAACCACAGTAGCACTAAGTTACTTTCTCAAGTGTTCGTGAAACGTCTCTGTGATATGTGAATATATATGTTTATACACACACTTTTTATATAATTTTGCTCTCTTTTTTTTGTACTATGAGCTTTTTGTCACCACTAAATATTCTTTAAAATTTTTAAATGTCTGCCTTGGGTACGTGGCAGGGTGCACCCCACGTGACAGCAGTGACACCTGGATCACTGCTGCACCAAGGGCGGGCCGGGGGCCTTGTGAAAACATGAATGGGAGAGGTTTTAAGGGAGTTGTTTTGAAGACCCTTCAGGCCCAGGCGCGGGGGAAATCAGCGGGTCAGCTTTCAGCCAGGGTGCTGAGGACCCAACTCCAGCAGAGTGAGCTTAGCGGAGGTTGAAATTCCTCACCCAGAGCTGCGAGCCCAGCTCTGCAGCAGCACGGTAACATTATCCAACTTTCCCTTTGGCCCAGAGTGCTTGGAATTAAGTGTAAATAACTATACCTTTAAATCCCTGTTTCTGGGATTTCCCTGGTGGTCCAGTGGTTAAGACTCTGTGCTTCCACAGATGGCAGCGGGTGTAGATTCCATCCTTGATCAGGGAACTAAGAACTTGCATGTGGTGAGATGTGGCCAAAGATTAAAAGAAAAATAAAAATCTGTTTCTCACCTATGATAGTTTCAGACTCTCCTAATATCTGCTCACTTTTCATTCATGTATTCAACAAGGAGGTACAGGGCTCAGATGGGCTCCTACCACCTGCCAGCACTCTGAAAGGCAAGGCTCTTGCTACTGAGATCAACGTTTGTGCCTGTCCTCTGTTCTGAATACTTGGGGGGAACAAATGCATTCCCGCCAGCCCTTGTGCTGAGCCCTAATAAATACCGTTGGGGCTGCCTGGAACCCCCTTCCCTGTCTCTGTCCATCCCCTAGGCACTGACCCCTCCCCAGGCTCAGCTAAGCATCATCTCCTCTGAGAAGGTGCCTTCCACCCTCGCAACTGCTCCCTTCTCTGTGGTCCCAGGGCACCCACTGCTCCCCTGCTTGAGCAAGTATCACATGGTCACTGTGAGCCACTCATCCCCCACAGGACGCTGAGCTTTGTGAAAGCTGGCTGCCCTGTTCATCCCTGTCTGCTCTCCCAGGGCCTGGCCCCTCAGAGGTGTTCAATACATATTGTATCAATAGTATGATACAAGTGGTGAGCTCTGGGCTGGCAGAGTCAACAGAATGAAGTCAAGAATATTTACAGTCTTATTCTTGTTTCATCCTCACGCTTCCTGGCTGAGGTTGATGCCTTTTTTTTTTTTTTTTTTTTTTGAGCTGAAGCCAAATCTCTCCGTTGCTTACACAGAGTCCCAGGGCAGTGTGTCTCCAAGCTAGAATTAAAATCCAGGATCCTGACGCGAGCCCGATGTTTGTCCCGCCACAGCTCATCGTGGTTGGGCTGGGAGAAGGCACATCAAAACTGCTATGTAAAACACGAGTGTGTCACGTTGGGGTGCCAGGGAAGGGCATGCTGGAGAGAAAGACTGACCCTGGGCCCTGCTCTGGGAGAGAGTAGAGAGAGGACCCCTGAAATTGCCTGGGAAATGGTCAAGGGCTCCACTTTTGACTCGATGGACGTGAGTCTGAGTGAACTCCGGGAATTGGTGATGGACAGGGCTGCAATTCATGGGGTCACAAAGAGTCGGACACAACTGAGCAACTGAACTGAACTGAACAAGGCTTTCATGAGCTTGTCAGATGGTTCCATAACCCTCAAAACATGAAGCATAGTCTTCCAAAAACTCCCTCCTGGAAGGCAGGGACTTAGCATGGTTTCTGAAAAGCCTTAGAATTCATATCAAGGCTTAGCTTGCCTAAAGGACTTGAGTAGCTGTCACTGGAAGATGGCACGGGACTTCACAGCAAATAGAACACCGGAGATGCCTGCCAACCCTGAAGGGAAGGATCCTTATACCTCCTGAACAGTCTCCCCCTGTCCTGCCCTTGTGAAGCTGAGGGCACTGATGTAGCATTTTAACTTTGTCCTTATTATAGACACAATCAGTGCACATTATGGGAAATTTGGAGAGTACAGATAGTATTTTTTAAAAAACAGGAAACTTACCAATAGAGGCCTTTAGTACTGACACATTTTAGTGTATTTAGATGTCTCTTCAAGATACTGATTTCATTTCCTTTGGATAAATACTCCAAAGGGGGTTTTGAGATCATATAGTAGTTCTTTTTAAATTTTTTGAGGAAGCTTCACACTGTTTTCCACAGTGGCTGCACCAATTTACACTCCCACCAATGGTGTATAGGGTACCCTTTTTGCCACATCCTCATCAACACTGGTTATTTCTTGCCTTTTTGATCATAGCCATTCTTACAGATATGAGGCTATATGTCATTGTTGTTTTGATTTTCATTTTCCTGATGCTTAATGATGTGGAGCATCATTTCAGGTCCTTATATATCTTCTTTGGAAAAATCTGACTCTTTTAAAATTAGATTGTTTTGTTTT